>MJUU01043734.1:133441-146042 GCA_002080025.1 Modiolus philippinarum | reverse complement strand
AGTTAATGTGGAATTTATTTTAATTACTTTTACTCAATAATCCTTACCCTTTATTGTTTTAATGCAAGCAAAAACAAATTATTTGAAAACAAAGTTGACCAAGTAAACTAAGATCAAAGAATAACTTACAAGGGCAAATTTATTAACTCTGGCGTACAACTTATTGACATCGTCCTCTGTAACAGGGGAAGTAATTTGGTTGTGTGTATTCCATTCTTCTAAATACATACGTAACCACTCCAATTGATATTCCTTATCTGGATACCTACTTTCATCCATATCTTCTGTCCCTTGCAAATATATATAACTAAATACCGAAGTTACTGTGAATTTATTTTCTGCATATGCGCATTTCGACAACTTATGTCTCTTCAGTGCAGATAAAATCTAAACATATAATGATCAATGACTTGAATGTATGCGCGACCAACATCCATCAACTGTGTTTGAAAAAAAATGACATTTTGAGAGATTATTATGTTTTATTTTGACATTGTATTTGTTTTGACTATACCATTTTTAGAGATTAAATCATTTTTAACATCAATAAGGCAATATTTTAGGTCTCTCAAGATGAGAACAAATTATAAGAAAATACTTTCATGAGTTACACTGTGAAAAACGTGAACAGATAATACCAAACAATTTATAATGGACAAACGGTCCCTGTTTTAATTTATATCAGCTAAGAAGTTGAGGATGTGTTATTTCAACATAATATTGTATTACCTACATATTCTGTGAAATGATCACCAATTTCAAATTCTTGGTAATTAAACATTGTAAATTCGTGGTCAATAAAGGAAACCTTATCTGAAAAATGAAAAATTAAATTGTATAAATAAAATGATTAGATTAGTTCTACTTTGTACGTACAATCTCTTTAGTTTTATGGCTTTCTTAGACATTTTGGATTATTTGTTTTGCCTTTGTCATGTTGTTCCCACTTGTGTTACATTGCCTCCACTTGTGTTTTTGGATTTTTGATTTTAGAAATTTCCTCTTTTCTGCGTTTTCGATTCGATATGCATTTGCAAATATAGTTAATATAACTGTATAGTTAACCTAATAAGCTGAAAGTTTCTACAATAATTGGTCCATTTGACAAGAAATCAATTTTAAACAATAAAATGTCGTCATTGCAGTTAATCTTAGTTTTACATATGCCCATTTGGTCAATCTATGTCTCTATAGCAGAAAAATATCACACAGTTGGAAGTAAAAAAGTCAGAGATCATATAACGGCCTAAAAGCAACATTTTCAGCTAAAAGCATAACTTTGCATGACAAAGATACTATTTAGTTTGATAGAGTTTCTTAACTTTATAGTCAAGGCAAGATTCCAAATGATAGTTTTTTCGAGCCAGTAGCGAAGCACTTGACGACTGGAATGGTGATCAATGTGCCTTCTTGGACCAGAACTCCAACAGAAACATTGATACAGTGCAAAATAACGAAATTATTTCAAAATCATTTTTAAAGTAATTCAAGACAAAATGATATGCCGATATCCCCATTATTGCAAACACTTAGATATGCAAATGTAGTACACACTGTACATTGGTTGATACTATAGATTCATACTCATAAAACACTGTTAAAGAAAGGACGGACAGTGTAAAAATACATGGTGCTACTTCAGAAAATTACACTGTTTTTGGGGGCTTTATTCTAGTTCTTTGGTGATAGTTGTTGTTCAAAAGTGCATACATGAATTAATTTGTTACATGTTTAGGCTTACCCCTTTCCTCGTCGTATATCACATTTGTCCACAACAAATCGTTATGACACATTACTATATTTGTCTCCATGGCTTCAACTGTGTTCTTTAATATAATGGACTCTTTCTTTAACTCGGAGATGGATGGAATATTTTTTTGAAACCTGCAAACAAAACCAAAAGAGGCACAAGGTTCCCGAGGGTATTCACCAGCTCAATAGTCAGACTTGCCTGACATGAAAAATTTACCTTGGGTTTTATAGAAATTTACTGTTCTTAGCAGAATCTAGCCCCTTAAAAATACCGAGGCTTCATTACATGTATGACACTCAGTGGATGTCCTTGGTACTGGATTTGGCTTCCTATTTCGACATTTTTGGTAATGAATACTTCTTTTTGACTACTTTTGAAATATAGCTTTCCCTTTAATATGTATTTTTTTCTCACTCTGCTGATGAGAGCTTTGTTACTCCTACCTATTCCAAAAACAAGGACATCAACGTATAGTCTCGACTGATTTGTTTACATTGTACTAGGTCTAGCATTGAGCTGTTTATATAGATTACACCACAAGATCCCGTTCATTACCATATTTTATCCACTAGAGATAGTTAAATTTTAAAATTTTAATTGCGAGGCTTGCTGAGCATGTTAAAATCTTTAATTTTAACTATCGAGAGTGGATAAAATATAGTAATAATCGGGATTAAGTGGTGTAATCTTTTTCTCTAATGATCAATGATAAACACCAAGAATTGTATTCCGAACAGATTTGGCGGGAAATAGCACGGGGCTTTATTCAACATACGTTGAATAAAGAAAATTTATCTAACGGGTCAAAACCGGTTTAAACTTGATATATCATTAGAGAAAAATGTAAACTACTTGACTTATTCCTGCATTACGAATTAACATTGGATACATCATTTATAACATGATCTAACATGAGGGTTGATCCATGCATAGCAGGAGACGATTACGCTTAATCTGTCGACGCACCCGGTCTCGCTCATTACATGTAAGGAACTGCTGTTAAAATGTCCATGTTATTTCCACATAATGAATGTGAAACTTTGATTTCCCTATACTACGCTTCCATGTTCTTTAATGGGATCAACTCAAATGATTTACTAATCTAAACTAATTTACATTCGTTTAAGTATTTTGTTTCAGTTGAGAACAATGTAAAAACTTTTTAAAGTGTCGTCTTTTACGTATAGCATCACATTCATGTAACTGAAATACTGTTGAAATTTACGTTTCATGCTTATCAAAATGATATTACCTTTCTTGTAGTTTAGGATCTTCATAATATGCGGGTACCATTTCTAGCCATTTTTCTAATTTATCAAACCATAAAGAAACTGGTGGATCGTCTGTAAATTCTGGTTTTAAAGAATGAAGTTTCACCATTTCCTTAATGATCTGTCTGAAATGCAAAAATGTTAATAGATTTTTCGTTAAATTATTTTCTATAACATGTTATAACCCCTTATTATCCCCTCGCTCAACCTAGTTGGGGAGGGGATATAGCGTTTCGCCCGTTCGTCTGTCCGTCCTCCATTTGTGCGTTTGTCCTCCGATCGTACGTCAATCTCCGTTCGTTCGCCCGTTACTTCGTTCGTTCGTTCGTAACAAAATAGAAGCCCATATTATATATCTTTTGAACTAAAAGTCATAGGTAAATGATCTTTATCCACAGATGCATCTTTGATAGTTCTTAGTGTTGCTATAATATTTTGGATGACCCTATCCTACATTTAATGCACGAGTGAAAGTCCACACCTGAGATACACAGTTGATACGTCTTACATATTAACGAGGTTCCTGACGTTGAACAGCTACAAAACGCAGAAGTAAAAACACAACATTCAAAATCAAGGCACTCACTGTGAACTCCCATGAAAGTGAGGGTTACAGCAGGTGCTCCGGAAGCGTAAGCATGTCCTGCTCTGTTAACAGCACCCGTCACATGGTCAGCGAGGCATACATGTTGTATATGTTTTTGAAAGATCTGTTAAGTAGCTGATTGGTTATTGTCTTCTTCTAACCCTGAGACAAAACCAATTAAATTCCATGTCTAACCGTCAAACAGTACCAAGGTTAAATTTTGAAAAGCCTTTGTAATCGCCTGAGTGATTCGGGTTATTATAGTACACACAAAGTGTTTCAGTGACAAAACACCCTGGTCTGCCATGAGTGAAAACACCGACAATTGCTGGTGAAATATTGGTGTTTACATTGACAATTATGCCTTGCCAATATATTTCTATGTAATTAACAACAGGAAGTTTGCTCGTTTTTACACCAACATTTGCTGGTGTTTACTGTGTAAATTATGTCAGACTCGAGTGTTTTGTAATTGAAACACTCTGTGTGTACTGTGTGTGTACTAGACCAGGTAAAGGAATAATAGTCACGAGGTTCCTTATAAAAATAAGTTCACTTGTACCTTCATTTCCTGCATGAGTGACTAAGTTTGCATTTAAGGCCAGATCTGAGATACTAGAGCAGGTAGATTAATAATATTTCGTCATGGAGGCATCTTGGAATATTGAGACATTTAACCTTCATTCCATGCATGAGTGATTTAGCTGAAAGTATTTTATGGTTAAATTCCATATCACATTGTCCTTCATTTCGTGCATTAGTGACTTGGATAGTCATGAGGTTCCTGATAGAAATAGGGACAAATTGACTTTCATTTCATGCATGAGTAGCTTAGGTTAAAAGTCTTTTGTTAAAGTCTAGATCTGAGATACCAGAGCAGGTGGAGGAATAATATTTTGCCAGTGGATGCATCTTGGATAATCACGAGCTTCCTGATTAAAATTAAGTCATTCATGCATTATTGACTCAGGTTTAAGATTACATTTTAGTCCAAATCTAGGATACAAGAGAAGGTAGAGGGATAACATTTTGTCGGTGGATGTGTCTTGGGCTATCTGATAAAAATTAGGTCACTTTGGCCTAAATTTCATGCATGAGAGACTCGGGCTAAACTTTGTGCTAAAATCCAGATCCGAGATACTAGAGTGGGTAGAGAAATAGAGGTTGTCAGTGGATGCATCATGGATAATTGCAATTGTCCTGATAGAAATTAGGTCACCTTGGACTAATTTTGATGCAAGAGTGACTCAGATAAAAAAAAGTTTGCCTTCACAATACCAGTATGCATCTTCAGAGATAGTTTCAGCTGCTGATTGCTTAGTAGCCTGAAAACTTACTTATTTGAACAACAACCAAAAAAAAGGTGATATTTTCCGACTGCTCCCTTCTCTTGTTATTCTTATTATCCAACTTATCAATGATACCATGTTATATGAAGCGGGAATAGAAAAACAAATCATTAAAATGCCAAAAACAACTGCCAAAAAAGTTAGAACTGAAGCCTCCCCAAAAATAATGACAATAAAAATAAATATAAAATTAAAAAAAAACATAATAAAACAAAGAATGAACAGCATGAAACTGGAATAAGTGTTCTAAAGGAATGAGCATTCTCGTCAAGTAAAATGAAAACAGGGAGAACGTCTTGGAATAAAAACAAAACTCATACAATCCTGTAAAGGATTAAATTTTTAAATTTCCATATAATCCATAAAACAAAATAAATTTGAATAACCAGCATTACTTCTCACTTACTTTCTATATTTCTTGAATGTGTTGTAATCAAGCGTAACCCCATGACAATACGCATAAGCTCTCCCGTTGTTAAATGCTGCATACAATGGCGGACACATCCCTTGTTCAGATAAATATGCTATATATCGCAGTTCTCTTTCTCTGTCCACAAAGAAATTAGTACTGGATCCATAAATTCGTACTAAAACAACATCCCCTCCAAATGTTTCGCCAGTATAACAAGCAACCATTTGATTACATATACCGCCTTCAAAATACTGAAAAGATAAAGAATTTTTTTTTTTGAAAAGGATTTTATTTCAGTTGTCAATTTGGGCATTTCCGTCTTCCCGGATTTGACATTGACGGCAGATTGTGACAGATGTCGTAAACGTCTTCAGAAGCACCTGTTATCATTCTCGTCTTTTTACAATGTGAGTGAACAAGTTTTGAGTGTTACATTTGTAACGTTCGTGTTTTTGTGGGTGTGTCCTGTTTTATCTTGCTCTTCCGTCTCGAAGACGCACTCCGGTACGATGGTGAGGACTGGGCAACTGCACCATTCAACGTGTAGAATGGGTCTTGGTCTCTTGGGGCCAAGACATGCAGGCTAACGGCGGCGCATACCGTAGTTAGGGCTTTGAGTTCTTCAAAGTCCTTCTACAAACCAAAGTTCGACCCACCAAGGTAGCTGGATTGCGAAGTCTTACGACAGTCAACCAAACACCATGGGAAGAACAACGTTCCAAAATTATATTGCAATGGAGTGGGCGTCCCTCCAACTTAAAAATGCCGTGAGAGACCTATACAGGTATTCAAGGCATTTAACCACCATACTACTACTCTTCCGTCTTCTGGTATTCTTTTTTACCGTGTCTCTGGACTTTTAGTTATGAAATCTGCTTATGGTTCCTGCGGTATTCTAATGTCATTGTTTTCTATTCTTTTGGGGTAAATATTTTATTTCCTTTTGCACAATTATCAATTAACTTTTGTTGAGCAATTTTTTCTCGTTGAATCAGGCACTTTTCCCTAACTTTTAATAAAAATGAATGACAGATCATGGTCATATACTCCAAATATATGAAAGTTGCTTGTTAGGTATTTTGGTTGAAATTTTACCGTTTACGACATATATCGCTTTATTTTTCATGCAATAATGATAATATAACAGTTTGATCATTAACTGAAACGCACTGTATCTTCAGGGTGATATTAATATCCACCTATTGTTTCAATTGATTGACTCTAAAAAAACACTATGCTTTTGAATATAGTTCCCTAGTTATGATCTATTATCTTTCTGATAGGACTTAATTGGCGCCGGAAAAGCAAAGGTAGTGGAAAAAGGGAGATTAAGAGGGGGCGTGAGGGCCGTGAGGGCCGCGCATCCCCTAAACCGGACAAAATATAATTTTTTTGAGGTATTTGTTTTCATCTGGACCGGTTTCGAAACGACATAAAAATTATGATAATATTTATGTTAATTCCTTTGTACTTTGTTGCGATCTCAGTGTAAAAAAAATAATTAAGTCAGTAAACAGAAAGCAGTCACTTTTCCCTAGTAGGTCTCAAAACAATAAGGCATGATCGTATACAAAACTTGTTTTAAAAAAAGTAAGTGAGAATCGAACCGTCACTCTAAAACACATAATTTAAGGACAATAGCAACAATGGAAACACCAAGAAACAAAGACATAACATGAGTACGGAAAAGAAAAATGGGAGACACATACATAAAAAGATGAACAACACGGACCCAATACAAACCATGGGTGTGATCAGGTGCAACAGTAGAGTAAGCATCTCCTGCTTTTTATAAGAAACCTGTCAAATCTAATAGTAAAGTCAAAATCCAGATTTGTTTCATTTACCAGTGCAGAAAAAACTTTAAAGGATTAATTTATAAGACTAAAAATTCAAACGGGAAAGACGTCATTAAATGCATTCACAATATATGGCATTACCACACAAAAATTGTAACTAAAATTCAGTTTTGTTTCATCTACTATTGAGAGAAAAATTATCCTTCAATGTAAAAAGTGTCAAAACTTGACAAAGTCGGTAAACAGGAAGTTGTAATTCAACAGGTTCTAAAAATGTATTTAAAAAGATCAAGCTTGTATCCTTTGCCATTGCAGAGAAAAACTTGAAAATGTGACGGACGAAATGATCGCATATCCCCGCTCCTTCCATACCTTTAATCCGATATTAAAGACGGGAATTTTAATGGTTTAACTGTGTATAAATGGAATGTGATGGAATGTAACAATTACCTGGTCAGTTGCAATTGTTGCTATTTAATATATATTATTTACATTGTACAATGGAAATACATGAATGGGTTCCGGGGAATGGGTATCGATTTTGAAATATCAATTACACGATAAGATCGGTTTCGTTTCGGAATAATAGCAAGTTACCTTATCGGTGTAGTACAACTCGCCACCACCCAAAATAGTTCTTTTAAATGTAGACTATTCGTCTTTCGATATCATAAATAGATTTTAATGGAAACAGTATGATTTTGAAAATTGAAATTGAACCGGAGTTGACTACGCCGGGATATACAAGTGAAGGTATTTTTGTTATATTTACGGTAATATACACATGGTTGTGTACTAAATATATACAAACAACATACCTTGAATTTGATATCATCTGTCTTCCATTCTGGTCTGATGACTTTCAGTATCTTGTACGCTCCTTCGGTAATGTTACCTTCATCAAGTGAAATGTCAACATTGACGAAGGATTGTCCACAGGACATTGTAAGACTAACTGGATATAAATCAAAGGATCAACTTTTCATCGATCTGGCGGGAAATTTAAAGATAGAATATAGAAAAGTATGACTTACTCAACTAACCAATACAGCTGTAAACCAAAGTAGATTTAGAACTATCGATACATGGAGAAACAACTTTCTATAGGCTTCATTCTTTAGCTCACCTGGCTATGCAAGGGTGAGCTTTTGCCGTCACTTGGCGTCCGTCGTCCGTCCGTCCGTCGTTAGCTCACTTTAAAAAAATCTTCTCCTCTGAAACCACTGGGCCAAATGGAACCAAACTTCAATTGAATCATCACTAGGGTATGTTGTTTCAAATTTGTTATTTTCATGGCCGCAGGTAAAAAAAACATGGCCACCGTTACTAAAAATAGAACATAGTGGTAAATTGAGGTTTTTAGCCAATAACTCGATAACCGATGCAGATATCAAAAATCTGACAAGGTAAAATTGTTCAGAATGACGAGATCTATCTCCCCTGTAATTTTGAAGAAAATCGGAAAACCCGTCTCAGAGTTACAGCCATTTTTCCGTAAAATTTCAAAATTTATGCATTTTTTATTTTTTATTTTCAAAACTGTAACAAATAGAGGTGAAGTGTAAATTGCAAAAATGTTCAGCATATCAATATCTACATACTGTGAAATTCCAACTGCCTGTGTTGTAGATATTGACTCTTTTTCGCCAAAAAAAAAATGTTCTTCAATGCCATATGGTTATGGGTTATTTCCCTTTTAATTCTGTTTTCAAATCTTCTTTTGTTTACTTTTCTCTTTTAACTTTGAGAGAAATTCCCTGCTATCACTTTATTAAAAAAACGTTTGTTACATAATCAAGAGCAAAAAAGTATTTTTGTATAAATTTTTACATTTTTTTTTGCAAAAATACTTACATATTAATCTGTACTTATTTCAGAAATCAATAATAATTGTATATAATTGTACATTGTGTCTCACAGCAGTTTTTGTTTGCCAACATTGCAAACATCTCTCCCAGATAAATATTGTTTGAAATATAAAAAAAATATTGATGTAGCATCTTAACTTCATTGCCTGCATAACTTTATAACTGACCTGCATGGCTATGCCATGGTGAGTCCTTGCCATCGCTGTGTCAGTGGTCCGTCCATCGTAAACTTTTCATTCAAACATCTTCTCTGAAACCATTGGGCCAATTGCAGCAAAACCTGGGCACAATGGTCCTTAGGTGGCCCCTTTAAAAAAATGTCTGGCAAGTCCACATCATATCCAAGATGGCCGCCAGGAGGGAACGTGTTTTTAACATAGGACCCTATAGGGAAACATATTCAGAGATCTTCTCCTTTAAAAGTACATGGCCAATTGGAATCATTCTTAGTCACATTGGTCCTTACTTGGTCCCCTTTATTAAATGTGTCATGTCTGTTCGCATTGCATCTAAGATGGCAGTCAGCCGGGAACATTGTTTAACCTTAGACCCCATGGGAAATCATTCAAAGATCTCTTCTGAAAATACTAAGCCAGTTGGAACCAAAGTGAGGCACAATGATCCTTACATGGTCTTCTTCAAGAAAGGTGACAGTCGGTCTACGCCCCATCAAAAAATTTTTGAAAATAGCTGCCAATGGGGAACATAGTTTAATTTTGGATCATATAACATCAGCAAACTTCAAAATGAGACCCTTAAACAGTCAATAAACAAATTTGAAAATGAGAACCTTAAACATTGTGATTATTTTGACTTATTGTGTTAGCCATTGCACAGGTGAGCGATACAGGTTCTTGAGAGCCTCTTGTTTATATTTCTCTTGTATGAATACCCAGAAAAACATGATAAACAGTGAAACAAAGGATATTGTAATTTGAGCATACAACAAAAATAACATAAAAAAATTCCACAGAAGCTTTTATTATTTTTAGTATCATTTTGTAATAACAAATTCAAGAAATTATTGTTATCATGTTGAAGAAAACCTTCAATTCAACAATGAAGGCATATGGAGTAAATGCAAATGAGACGAATTCTCTACAAATACATGGTAAAACAAAGCAATGGAACAACGCTTGTATTGTTGTTCATCATCTTGAAGTCACCATGAGGCCTTCAAAAATGGAATGCCTCTTTTACGTCAATTGTTAAACCTTTATATAATATAATACATTGTAATATAATAATAAAATCTTTATTTAAAGAGGGTAACCCAATTAGACATTGTCTAATTTTCATTGGGCCCTCTAAATATCAACATATTTATAACAATTAAGATAAAACAAGATTAAGTATGACTTACATATAAACAAACAATAATAAATATATAAATAGATCATTAAGAAGTCGACAAAAAATAGTTGAAACATTTTTTCTTAAATATCTCTAAGCTTTTAGATATTTTTAAATCAGTTAGTAAGTTGTTCCATAATGTATAAGCAGAATAATGAAATGATTTTTTGTAAAAATTTGTATTTGTTCTCGATATAAACAAATTGTTTTTGGATTGAGATCTTAAGCTGTAAGTATTTATAGTGTCTTTTTCGGCCTCAAATAATCAGGTACCATTTCATTAACAATTTTGTACACAAGAATAGCTTTCTGATATTTAATCGGATCTGTAAAAAGGAGCCATTTCAAAGAAGTGAACATAAATTGTGATGATACTGAAATGTCACATTCAAGAATAACCCTTGCAGCTCTCTTCTGTAGTTTAATGTTGTTTAGGTAAATTCCCCAAACAGAGCAGCAAAAATCAATGTAAGGCAAAATGTATGCGTTGTAAAATAATAGTCTAATATGTGTTGGCAAATATGATTTTAATTTATACAGAAGGGATATTTTTGATGATATTGTTTTACAAACTTTATTAATCTGGTCTTCCCAATTTAAAATTTCGTCAATTATAATACCAAGTAATTTATAAGAGATTCCTTTCAATATAATCATCACCAATTTTCATCTCTAAATCATTCGTGTTAACCATTTGTCGAGAACATAGTTTCATACATTTAGTCTTTTGTGCATTTATTTTCATGCTATTATTTCTGCACCAAGATTCAATTTCATTGATATCATTTTGTAATTTCATATTGATGTTTTCAATATTGTTATCATGAAAGTGTAAAGTTGAATCATCAGCATATAAATCAACATTTTAGTTATTTATATGAAGAGACAAATCATTAATATAAATTATAAATAACAGAGGACCTAAAATGGAACCTTGAGGAACTCCATATTTTACTTGTTTTTGTTCGACTTGAAATTTGCATAATGAACTTCTTGCATTCTATCAGATAAATATGATTTAATCCAGCAAATCGATTGTTGACTAATATGATAATATTTTAACTTTTCTAAAAGAATAGTATGATTAACTAAATCAAACGCTTTGCTAAAATCTAAAAATATTGCCCCTACTATTTCTCCAGTATCTATGTAATTCAACCATTCATCAATCAATTTTGTAAGGGCAGTTTGACAAGAGTGTCCTTTAAATAAACAAAACCGTCTTTTCTTCATCCATATACAATGCACAATATTGAACTATGCTGTGAACTCCTCTCCCGTAACACACGAAGTTTGACCTTAATGACAAAGACAACATTGACAATTTCCAATGTACATGTGTCCGGTATAAATTCAAATTCTGCAGGAAATTCAAACGCAGCTAACAGTCAAGTCATTTTTCTTTTGTATATAATGTGACGCTCAAACATCTTTCCCTTTATATATATTAGCTGTTTGACAAAGATATTTTTGGTTGGTTCGCCGACGGTCACTTGCGTGAAGTTTTCGTTTTGTCTTGCAGCATATTTATGTAGGAAACACGATAGTAATGCACATTAATAAGGAGTTTGTTGTTAAGTAACCGTCCATTATATATAACTGACAAAATAACCCTCCATTTAACATGTACCTCGGGAATGGTGTTAAAGATGTGGCAGTAAATGTGATGGAAGCCGATCGCTGAAGTGCATACATGTGGCACAATACTTAGGGAAAACAAGGGAAACGGGGAATGTGTCAAAGAGACAACGACCCAAAGGGGAGTAATAACAACTCAAAGCCACCATAAGATCTTCAATGAACGGTGAGGAAACCCCACACCCAACGGNAGGTCGGAGTTGGCCCCTAAATAAAGAGTAATCAAGTTCAGCGAAATAAGCATCATCCTAGACTTCCATAGACATAAAGTGAACTAACTAGAAAACAGACAAGACACACAAAGGCTTAATAAATTTCCTGACTTAGGACAGGCGCAAACCTGCTGCGGCGGGTTTAAACTAGTTTTATTGGATCCAAACCTTCCCCTATAGCCAATGTGACAAATAAAAAAAATAATCGTAACAACAGTAAAATTCAGTTGGCAACAGGACTGAGTCAATTGTGAAAAATGAAACTGAAAGAACTAAATATACGGACATAAACATGAAATCACAAGAGACTACTAGCAGTTAACTGACATGCCAGCTCCAGACCCATTACCAACTGACAAA
>MJUU01043734.1:46724-126075 GCA_002080025.1 Modiolus philippinarum | reverse complement strand
TTTTCAATAAAATTTACAAAATTTTAGATATTGGAAGGTTTCAAAAATAATCGGCTTTCGGGTCAGCACCGAAGTACTGACTATTGGGCTGGTGAATACCCTCGGGGACTAACAGTCCACCAGCAGTGGCATCGACCCAGTGGTAACAAATAACTAAATAAATTTACTTTACAAAGTAATCTTGATGCATATAAAACAGTTTGAGAAGTCTCTTTTTTCATCATTTGGCAGGAAGCTCCCTTTATAAGCCCATCTGAGGTATTCAAATTAACCGTCAATTCATAATATACATCTTCTGCAGCTTCTAGAATGTTACAAAGTTGTTTTGAATTTTCTTTATTGTTTTTAAAACTTTATTGTTTTTTGATTTCATAGTTGGCGGTGCTGATCCAATAAGTTTATCTTCAATTATGTACACTGGTTTACTGCCTCTGTTGATAATGCTTCTATTAAATGAATCTACCTTTTCATTTGTGGTGAAAAGGTGAGGAGTTAACAATGGATACGATTCTGAGTTAACATCTACTTTACGTTTCTGAAGTACTTCTATATCTTTTTTAGTGTGATTGCCTTCTCTAAGACGATATAAAAGTTCTGCAAATGGTTTATTATCTGCCTGACGCATAATTTAATGAAGTTAAAACATAGAAAAGTTATCCTACTATAGATTTGAAGCTAATGGCATGTATCCAGTATTAGGAGTCATAAAAATATAGCTGTCCATAACTGGTTTGAGTTGGAGTAGATCCCCAACTGCAATGACTGGAATGCCGCCAAATATTTCCTTTTTTGAGTTATTTCCACAAGTCTTTGGTGTATACAATTAAACAAGTTAAACCCTACCATCGAAATTTCGTCTATTATAATGAGTTTCAACTCTCCTATTTGGCTGCGTAATGTATTGAGAGCACCAGATGACAAAGGTTTATGTTGCAGCTTTTGATTGACAACTAATTTTAAAGCGTGGACTGTATTACCGTGTATGTGATATGCAGCATTTCCAGTTGAAGCTAGCAAAAGGACTCTTTTCTTCGAACACTCTTCGCCTGCAGTTTTATTAAAAAAACTTCAGAGCTTTCTGGTATTACATGTTTAACACATAGCTTTTCCCAGTAGTACCTGCATCACCAGTGAGAAAGGTAAGTGAGAACCGAACCGTCAATCCAAAACGAACAATCCAAGAACAATGGCAACATCAGAAACAAAAAAAAAAGAAAAAAACAGAGACACAACATGGGTACGGCACAGAAAAGAAAAATGAAGACACACATACACACAAAATTGAACACGGACCAACTAAAAAACCATGGGTGTGATCAGATGCACCGGTAGAGTTAGCATCTCCTGCTTCTTATAAGACACCCGCCGTGTTGAACATGTCAAATCCGGTAGTAAAGTCAAATCCGGTAGAGGAAACAACAATTAATTTTAGAGGGAAAGATCTGTTGTCATCTGGGAAACAGATATCCCATAGCGGTCCACAAGATGGTGATGTCGACCGTAAAACTTCTGGAGGGATGACTTCAAGTTTTGGGTAACATACCCTTGTTGTAGTAGCCTATTTGTGAGCAACCGGGCTCTATCAAGGAAGTCACTGTATCGAACACAGGCTCTTGAATAGCGAATGAGCTGGGAGATGTAAACTCCATATGCCGGCACTGTTCGGATGTTACTACAAAGAAAAGGGAAGTTTACCATTGGAAAGGTGAAGTCATCGGGTTTGTCGTACACCTTAGTTTGAAGTCTACCTCTGTTGTCAATTTCAAGGTGAAGGTCAAGGAACGACCTTGGCTGATGTAGAAGTGTCTGTGGTATCCTTAATTTCGAGCTCTTTTGGATAGATCAAATGAAGAAAATCACCAAAGCGAGGGTTGTTTAGTGACAAAATATCATCTATATAACGGAAGCAAAAATTGAAAGATTGGGCCAGTTTTTTTATCTTTATTTGGAAGAAGCCCTTCGATTTATTCAGCTTCATAAGAGTGAATAAACAGATCGGCTAGGAATTCCGATAGTCTGTTGAAAAACAAGTCCTTAAAACTGGACAAATATATTGTCGATCAGAAATTCTAACATTTTAATCACTTCTTCCTCTATATTTTTTCTCCGATTCGGAGTCATTTTTCACAAAGTAGGCTTGTTCTCTACCTACAACAATGTACCTATATATTTGTTCACCGTTCTTACGTGAGAAACATCTATGCATTAAACCTTTCAGCCGAGATTTTAGTTGTTCATGAGGAATAGTAGTGTAAAGTGTGGAGAAGTCGAAAGTTTTAATGCTGTTACAGTGTGATAATGATCTAGAGTTTAAGATGTCAAGTAGATCCTTGCAGTTTTTCAAAATCCACATTTCATTTGCACCGCTTCTTGAAAAGCAAGTGTCACAGTATTTTGAAGGCCCTCTTTAACAGCTGTCAAGATCGAGGTTAGCAATTTAGATATAGGTTTTGTAGAACATTTGGCAGATTCAGCGATGTATTGTTCTTTGTATTGGCATTTATGTAACCTAGGTACCCAGTGCAAAGAGGGGAGATCTGTGTCTTCATCCTTGGTGGAAATCCCGAAGGAAAGCAAAAAAGATTTATGGTTATGTAATATCTCCTCCTTTGACAGAGTAGTAGCTGCGTAAGTTGGATTGCCTTTGGAATTATCAATACCTAGTTCTTTCTTTAAACAATTTATATAATGATTTTTGCAAATAAAAATGATATTATTTGGGGCCTTATCGGCAGGAACGACGACATATTTGTCATGAATGGGGGACAAGTAACTGACCACATCAGCATTTTTGAAAATTGATGATGCTTTGGTTCTCATTGACCCTCGTAGCTGATTGATTCGTTAAAGAATCATCGACCTCACAGCCTTAATCTACTCCAAAAGGGAATCTATGTATTGGCTTGGTACCAACTCTTAGTGAATGGATAGTGTCATAAACAAATTCTGTTTGATGACTATTCAGCTTACGCATAAGTTTTCTAAATTCTATATCTGGTAATTCATAGTGGGTATTAATATCGTCCTCCATATTTGAAGGTTGCAAACCCTGATCTATCCCAATGTCATAATTCTCTATACCCTTATCCGGCAGTGTTGGCTTGTTTAAAATATTTTCAGCATTTTCTGCTTTGCCATTAGGCGCTAACTCATCCCAGGCTTCATTTAAAATATCAAGGTTTTCATTTATGAGTCGCTGTGCTTCATCCACTATTTCGCCAAATGGTTCAAATACTTTCCTCTGTTTTTCTAGTTCATCCTTAACTTCATTGTATCTTTCATGAAAAGAGGCAGAACGCTGTTGATCCTTACTTTCAATTCTCCACGGAAAATATATCATAAGCAGTTCACGATAAAACTTCTCTGACGCTTTCTCAAAATCAAAATGAACATATCTAATGATACGTGGTACCTTCCTCCTTTTATATAGTCCATGATTTCCATCATTTTTATCATGTTCATCATATTCAATATTCTCTTGTTCACTATCCTGATCATTTTCTATAAAACTAGACTCTGGTAAAAAAACTCTGATGTCTATTTTTTTTTTGTAGTTCTTAGTTCTGAGTAATAGTTTTGCAGGAGGAACTCATAATAAGAAGCAAATTCGGCAAATGTAAATTTGTCCATAGAAGCTGGTCGCTCACTATATCTTGTTAGGATATTGCTTCATTCAATGTTCTCGTCATCATCTTTCATTGTCTCTAAAAGACTACTTGGCTTTAGTAAAGTGACACGCTCATCTGGACGACTTGTGTTCAAGAGAACTGTTTGTCGTGAAGACTTTTTCATAGGTAATTGTAGGCATATATACACAGCTTCCTGTGCTCCAATCTCCACTGCATTTAGAAATTTATTACCAACAGATTTGATTTGTTCCTTCAATTTTGAATTGCCTTCTCTAGCATCTGCTGTAACTTTTTATAGAAGTTCACTCATACCACATTGTGACTTCGTTATGTAAGAGGCTACATATGTAGCACAGGCATATACGTCTAAAATATATTGCACAATGTAATTGCTGTCCATGCCTCTAAGATATTTACATTGTAACTGTTTACCTTCACTTCTTTAGTTGTACGTTTGATAAATACTGTGGCTGTGTTAATGGAAGTCCGAATTGCTTTCACATAGTCATCATGATTAATATTAAATTTCTCAAGTAGTGTATCAATTGTAGCATCTTCATCTTCTGACGTGGTGTCAAACTCTTTAGATATTGCTGTCCACATTCTCTTATATTCTTGTAATTCTTCATCTGAAAACTCAGGTTGTTGTAAAAGGTAAAGAATAGAAGTGTTTGTCATAGGGGGTTTAGGATACCCAAATCGACATTTCTTTTTCCCTCTCTTTCTACATGTGGTTGTATGTTTATGAGTCTGTAGATAAATAAGTTCAGAGAGATGGCTATCATCAGTAGGTTTGTGACAAGTGATATATTTATCAATATATGAACACACATCTTCATCTGAATCTTTTCCAAATTTTGGTGCATCAGAACAAAGTACTATCATGTTAAGATGAGGTGAACTCCTCTGTTGATACTCTATACGCTAGAAATAGTCTTGTACAGTGACAAGAGGATTTTCTTTGGATAGAAGGAATGTAGAAACAAATTTCTGTGCAATAAAATCAAAATGTGATGCGCATGTTACGGGATCGAATTGAATTAATCTGCATTTATCTTGCCAACTAGCTATCTCTACTTCAGTGTATTGTTTTTCATCTACTAATTTTCTTAATACCTTCAATAAATGAGTCCATCCAGTTTCTGCTGCTGATAGTGTTACAAAAAAGGTAAAAGGTCCAAGTTGCCTAATAAGTGCAAACAGTTCCTTACTGACTTTCTCGAAATAAGGTTGTGAGCCTCTTATATTTGCTAGAAATTTGTATTCTTTGTCTTTGTGCACAAGATCAAATGCAGCAGTGTCCCTAACATTATTTGCTGTCAATGTTGCATCCTTTGTTTTTACTTTTCTTAGAGCAATTGGAGTTTGATCCAATAATGTTTTCATTTGGATTTTTTTTTAGTTTTGAAAAAGATGTTTTCAATAGGTTTCGCTGCTCTTCTATCTACATTTCTTAACTTTGCCTTTACTATTTCTCCATATTTGAAGAACGCTTTGTACCACAAAATATTCCAGGGAAAGCTAATTCATCTGCATTGTCTTGCATGAATATGCTAACTGGAATATTTCCTTCTCCAGGAGCAAAGTTATACAAAAAGTCTCTTTCTGAAGGCTCCACAAAATCAGGTGCAGTTAATAAAGTGTCAGTCTGGTCTACTTCACTCCATGCATCTTCATCTTCTTCAGTTGTATTGTTTTCCTTATTATCCTGTTCATTTTGTACTGGAGCATTTTGTTTATCATGGGAATTACATTGAATGTCTTCATTTATTTCTTCTTCACTGATTCCCACTCAGTATTAATTGTCACATTATGTTCTTTGTAGATAAGACATGTGCTGCTTGTCTTACAAGTTCTGGTCGTCTGTTTAGACAATAGACATGATGGCGGTATTTTAACTTTCACTTTAATGTTGGTTTTTTGTTGATGTGTCAGTTGTTAGTCTTGGCAAATGTGTTATCGTTTCTAAAACATTTGCAGGTACAAGAACAAGGTTAACATTAATAAATTTTTGTCTTCCTTTTGGTTCTTGATGTATTTTCATAAATGGTCTCATAATTGATAAAAATGATAATTCTAGTGGGTTTAACTCTTTCAGTAATTGTTTCTCTGGAAACGTCATTTTATTTATTGTAAATGTTGGAAGGATTTTCCGTATGTGGCTTTTGCAGGTTTTACATATCCAAACTGTATTTTTCAACACTTGAAATATTTGGACACTGCTGCAAGATGGTCTGTACCTTGTTCCTATTTTGTCTCTTGGGAATACAGTTTCAAATTTATTCACACTATGTCCGTACCATAGTTGATTATAGCTGGTACACACATACACTGGTCATTGTTTGATTATCCTTGCAAGCTGCAAATTTTTTCATTACAAGTTCCAGTAAACTACTCAATCAATATTTATAAAGTAGAATTTATTAATAACTGTAAACATTGTAGTATTATAGTGGTTATCAAATCATTTCTTTTGTTGACATAGTTGACAAGACCCAAAAGTTCTTGTATTCCATAATATAACCAATTTTTACAGAATTTTTTCCTATTTTCACTTTCTCTATTCGTTTCTGCTATCTTATATTCAATGTCATGTATTTTTCTTTTCCTACTTGTTGTTTCTCTTTCTATTTCAATTTTCTTATATTTTGTATCAAGTCTCTTTTCAGGGTGTTTAAGTTCCATCTCTCGTTTGGCTTCTAATTGTATGAATTTTTCATCCGATCTTCTTTTCTGTGTGTAATTTTTCATGTAACTGGCTTTTGCCTACAAAATAATAAAGGAAATGATCAGCAACAATTTGGAAACCAAGTGTCTTGATTTCTGTAAAGGATTGTTCGCTTTTGGATTGACGGTTCGGTTCTCACTTACTTCTGTAAAAAATGGTTATATTATGGCATACAAGAACTTTTGGTTCTTGTCAACTATGTCAACAAAAGAAATGATTTAATAACCACTATAATACTACAATGTTTACAGTTATAAATAAATTCTACTTTATAAATATTGATTGAGTATTTTACTGGAAATTGTAATGAAAAATTTGCAGCTTGCAAAGATAATCAAGTTTAAACATTATTTTGTGTGGTTAAAGAACAAGAGATTTGTATTTTTTGTGTTCAGCTTTACTAATCCAGTAGTCCCGTGTTTCAGTGATGGTTAAAAAATGCAACTCTTAATATCTTAATCTGAAAAAATGTTAAACTAAGGAGAATCCCCAATATGCAAAGCTCTGTCCTTACTGAAGCTTCGCTTTCTTTTGTGATTGCTTTGGTCAATAGTTCTCCATGACAGTATATACATGTTTTTTTAGTTGTGGTCTTTCGAATATTTGATCTTATCTGCGCTAGAGAGACAAAAGTTGTTGAATTGATGATATACAGAAGTTGTATTTATAGGGTCTGTAAGTCTCGTTCTACTTTCACTTTATAAATCCGTAAACTTATGACGTCACTATGCAGAACGCACAGTCAATCAGTCAACCGATTTCACTTCCGGGATATTTTTTGTCAACGTCACAAAGTCGGGATCGATTAGACGCTTTACATTGGGATATCTACCATAGCTGGAAGAGCCTGGTTGAAAGACTATGCGGCTTTAAGAAAATCGCTGTTTTGATTTAATTTCTTCCCAAGTTAAGGAAATTAAGGTCATAATTCATTAATTTAAAAAATATCCTGGTTCATAGAAAATGAATTCCATGGTTAATTTGATCTGTGAATCGAAAACCCCACCATTCCCCCATAGTACTACATAAGTTATGGTGCCCGGGAAACACGTTTCACATTCATTCACGTTGGTCATGTGACGAGACTTACAGACCCTATGGTATCTTTGGTATTTATTATTTTAATTTCTAGCAAACACCACCTGATCAATGTGATAAAGATATTTCTCCTCACTAATGGGAGAACAACTCTTATTTATTTCCTGCCAAATCTATTCCAACATAATTCCCTGTGTCTCAAATCAAGTTATTGGAGAAACATTGTCTACAACTAAAATGTGTTAATTATAAGAAAATTCTCATATCTTGTTAAATAAATTTTAGAATGTTTTAAAGTGTGACAAGCCTTGTTTCCAAACAATTGCAAAATTTAATGAACTCAATACGAAAAATTTCATATCCGACAAGTTCTTGTTGTAGAACTCTCTGTCGCTTCTTTACTAATTTTTGTTCTAGGAACAATGATTTCATTTTCATGAATATATTTTTGCAGCCTTATGCTTATTGGTAAGTGTACAACCTATTATAAATATCTATATTAGACAACATCATCTTCGAAATCTAATAGATTTAATTATAATTACCTGTCCTTGTCTTTTTGCAGTTGGTGAAATATTAATTTGTTCATCATTTTCTGTTTTATAGGAATCTTAAAGTTTTCTGGCATTTTGAATACTCGGAGAAACTGAAAAATAAAAAACTTGATTAAACCATCTTCATACATGTATTAGTTAACACACAAAGAATGAACATATATGCAGTGAGTCAGATGTTGAATTGTGGAAACTGAATATACATTTTACTGACAAATATGTCCTAAAATTCCCCTAAAATGTAATAGTTATATGATCAGGCTTTACGTAAAGTAAAGATAAAATCTGGGGAGATAATTGTTCTGAATGAGTCTTGATAATAGTCACTATTTTTTAGCATTTCTGTAATGATGTTTAGGTTGTAAACGAGTACAAATAATAAAAGTGCAGTTACATCATGCAGTAATTTCTTGACCATTGTACATTTACCCCATATGCCTTTTAAATTCACAAATGTCTGCAAGAAATCTTTTAACCAAAACCAAGAATAACATATCTTAAGAACTACATTTAAGACCGTGTTAGATTTTAGACATTAGATTTGTAAAAACCTAGAGACGTTGTAAAGTTTCTTTACTTGTACACTTGACATTCATGGTGACCAATTTTTCATCTTTTCACTATTTACAATATCTATTGAAACTTGCAATATCTAAATTTTTCAAAATTTGGTTTTAAACTGAGGAGTATCTCCCTCATGCATAGCTCTGTCCTTAGCTGAATTTTGGCTTTTCTATTCAGATCCTTTTGGTTATTTGTTCTCTATCACATTTACACATTTTTCGGTTAATGGACTTCCAAATGTTTGGTTTGAATGTACTGATGAGACATAATTTGTTGAAATGCGCATAATTAAAAAATAAATCAACAGTAACTTCGGTATTTTGTTATCTATACATTTTAGAATGATCGTTATACCATCACCCCTGGATACAAACTATTTTGAATTGACCTCCGGGGTTTAACTTTTAAAAGATTGATCTTAATTCACAGGTGTTAGCAGGAACTAATGGATTCATACCTCAGAAGGGAGTTGTATATTCTCATTTGCTGGTTTCTTTGTAGCTTTAGCTGGGGATATTTTTCTGCTATTAATAAAATGGAAAAATATGAAATAGTTCATGCAAAGTTGTATTAAAATAATTCAAAAGAAAGTCACTTCCAACATTTTATTTTTCATATTACTATAAGTTATTTACAGCTGTTTATAGTGTTTAGCAATAAAAAAGCTTTACAAAAATGTCATGATTTGTTTTTCACACAATACGTGAAATCAAAATGAGATATTCAGTTATAACTAATCATAAAGATGTTGCATACTGGTACATAATAATTTGAAATGGATCCCTTATGAAGAAGCAAAAAAAAATGTGACAAAATGTTTTAGTGGACAGATTATTGAGAAATATAACCTTAAACACAAGGTCAATCTAGTATAGCCCTGTCTGACAAGTGAGAGTAGAAGTATTTTAACAATGATCACACATACATTTGAATCCTGCTTGTCCTTCTTCCTCTTTATCTTCCAACAGACTCTGATATCTGGATTTTTTCTTTAATTTAGGCATATCTCTTTTTTCACCACTTCACCACTCAGTTGGCTAATTTCTGCATATGCGCATTTCGACAACTGTGCTTGTACCAAAATCTGTGGTGAACTCATTAAGTTCACTTTGAAGCTTTGAGTTTTCTCTTTTCAGCTCTATAATTTTTTTCTGGCCACACGGGCTTCATCACTAATTCGTTTTTTAGTCTTTTTTCAGTGTTTCAGACTGTGAACAGACAGCCTTCCCAATTTCTATAAGGTCAGTGACAGTTTTGTTGAAGAAATCAAATTGTTCTTTTTGTACTTTTGCTGCAAAGTGTGTAAATTCACCTTGCAGCTGGTATCCCTTTTCTTTAATTTGGTTCCCCATAACATTTAAAGGCTGTGAGTGTTTGTCCATATTGGTTTGTCTGAAAGGAAACATATGTAATTAATACATAAAATCATTATGATAATACAGTGAAACTTTTATTAAATGGTCACCTTCCAACTTCTAGGATAAAAAGGCCATACAAAAATAATGATTAGGTTCTCAGGCAATTTTTCTTATAAAATGGTGAGGAAGGGAGAGGGAATGTTTTTTTATATGCTCCACAACATAATGAGGCATCTTTTTTCATTGCTGAAATTTAAAAAAAGTAATGATGAAGGTGTTGTTTTTTATTTATTGAAATTTTATAAGGTACCCTTAAAAGTAATGAGGCAGGTGCCTGAGAAGCTCATCAAGTTTTTTTATTTAGCCTAAAATATACTTTATAAGGGTAATCAAAATCCAATGGTTTCTTATTTATGGTGATCATAAATTCAAGTTTATGAGGTAGCCTTGTGCTCAATGAACAGGACCATTAGTAATTATAATGTTATAGTTTGAAAACTCTTACTTGTGAAATGTATTTTGTTGCTTTTTTTTTTCATTTGGATTGACCATTAAGGGAGAATGAGTGTCAGAAAATTTGTAATTAGAATGAAAACTCTGACCTTTTGTTTTAAAAAATTAGCACAAAAATGTGAAAATCCATTATGTAAATTTTAGTGGGAAACGGTACTCAAAATTTTTCGCTTAATTTCCATGGTTTGCAATATGTGAGAATATAATAGAAAGTTGTTTAAATTTTGTACATTATCTATTTTATGCATTTTAAAGTGACCTGTGGCAAAGAAAATGTGCGATGCATGTGCAAAACTTTTTTTAACCGTTTGAATGAAATCTGACTTTCATAATCCCTTAATCATGTCACTTCTTTTTTCATATGATTGGTTTTGGACGAGATCATGCTTACTTTTCCACAGCACCTGGTGACAACAAATGGATTTTTTTCATATGCATTCATACTTCTTATCTTTATTCGCATGAGATGTCTTTTTTCTGTAGGCTGATTCAATAATAATTAACAAAGTTGTTCATGTTGCTATTTTTAACAAGACACACACACACAAGAATATATTCATATATATACTAGCATCTCCTGACTGCAAGGTTAGAAACTATCCACCTCTGGGTGAACATCCATATACAATGATCTACCATAAATGAGCCTTGTTCATGGGGAAAGATATCACACTTTAATTGAATTTCTCAAGAAATGTATCAATTAAAATTGAGTTCATAATAACTATAATATGAAACATGAATGGAACATTGTTTTATGGAAATATAAATGGTGTTGATCTCTAAAATAAGATTACTTAATATATATATATGTTAAAGTGAAATAAAATATGATATCTTAAATATCCATGACTTCTGAGTTGAAATGAAGTATAATTCCTGAACTAGTAAAACTATTTCACATCTCAATATACCCTAAACAAGGCTTTTAAGTATTTAGACCGAATTCTCCTGCCTCTATGGTGCAAATATTACCTATTTATCGTTTATCTTTTCTATTTGGACTTTTATTATTTTTTTTAAATTTTTGCTGTTGGGCAACTTGGACCACTTTTAATCATCTCACCCTAATTTTTTATTCCATGGCAACAGGTACAATTTCTCCACAGACCAACTCCTTCCAATTCAACCCACCAGAACCAGATTGAAGGTGTTCTTTGTCTCACCTAGATGCACTAAAATACCAAATATCAAATCAATGTGTGAAGTGGTTAAAAAAATCCAGAAACTACATATTTCTAAATTTCCCAAAGTCATACAATATATCAAATCAACACTTTCACACATTGTAATGATTTAATTTTTTTTACTAAATCAAAGCCCATTACTCTGTCTAAAATTAACCAACCATGCCAAAATTCTAACTTGATCTGTATTTTACCTTCATATACCAAATATCAAATCAATATGTCAAGAGGTTACAGAAAAAATCTCCGGAAACCTATATATTTCAAAATTTCACTAAGTCCAAGGCTCATAACTCTGTACAAAATCAACAAACCAGAACCAAATTTTAACTTTATCTGTATCTCTTCTAGTTATAGTCATATACTAAATAATAAATCATTATGTCAAGAGGTTACAGAAAAAATCTCCGGAAACCTATATTTTTCAAAATTTCACTAAGTCCAAGGCCCATATCTCTGTACAAAATCAACAAGCCAGAACCAAATTTGAACTTGACCTGTATCTCACCTAGTTATAGTCATATACCAAATATCAAATCAATATGTCAAGAGGTTACAGAAAAAATCTCCGGAAACCTATATTTTTCAAAATTTCACTACGTCCAAGGCCCATAACTCTGTACAATATCAACGAACCGGAACCAAATTTGAACTTGATCTGTATCTCACCTACTTATAGTCATATACCAAATATTAAATCAATATGTCAACAGGTTACAGAAAAAAATCTCCGGAGACCAATATTTTTCAAAATTTCACTCAGTCCAAGGCCCATAACTCTGTACAAAATCAACGAACAAGAACCAAATTCGAACTTGATCTGTATCTCACCTAGTTATTGTCATATACCAAATATAAAATATGTCTTGAGGTTAAAGAAAAAATCTCTTGAAACCTATATTTTTCAAAATTTCACTACGTCCAAGGCCCATAACTCTGTACAAAATCAACGCACCAGAACCAAATTTGAACTTGATCTGTATCTCACCTATACCAAATATAGAATCAATATGTCAAGTGGTTACAGAAAAAATCTCCGGAAATCTATATTTTTAAAAATTTCACTCAGTCCAAGGCCCATAACTCTGTACAAAATCAACGAACCAGAACCAAATTCGGACTTGATCTGTATCCCACCTAGTTATAGTCATATGCCAAATATAAAATCAATATATATGTCTAGAAGTTCAAAAAAAAAATCTCCGGAAACCTATATTTTTCTAAATTTCACTCAGTCCAAGGCCCATAACTCTGTACAAAACCAACCAACCAGAACCAAATTCGAACTTGATCTGTATCTCACCTAGTTATAGTCATATACCAAATAACGAATCAATATGTCAAGAGCTTATAGAAAAAATCTCCGGAAACCTATGTTTTTCAAAATTTCACTCAGTCCAAGGCCCATAACTCTGTACAAAATCAACCGACCAGAACCAAATTCGATGATCTGTATCTCCCCTAAATAAAGTCATATACCAAATATAAAATATGACTAGAGGTTAAAGAAAAAATCTCTAGAAACCTATATTTTTCAAAATTTCACTCAGTCCAAGGCCCATAACTCTGTACAAAAACCAACGAACCAGAACCAAATTTGAACTTGATCTGTATCTCACCTACTTATAGTCATATACCAAATATAGAATCAATATGTCAAGAGTTACAGAAAAAAATCTCCGGAAATCTATATTTTTTTAAAATTTCACTCAGTCCAAGGCCCATAACTCTGTACAAAATCAACGAACCAGAACCAAATTCGGACTTGATCTGTATCTCACCTAGTTAAAGTCAGATACCAAATATAAAATCAATATGTCTAGAGGTTACAGAAAAAATCTCCGGAAATCTATATTTTTCTAAATTTCACTCAGTCCAAGGCCCATAACTCTGTACAAAACCAACCAACCAGAACCAAATTCGAACTTGATCTGTATCTCACCTACTTATAGTCATATACCAAATATAGAATCAATATGTCAAGAGGTTACAGAAAAAATCTCCGGAATCTATATTTCTTTCATAATTTCACTAAGTCCAAGGCCCATAACTCTGTACAAAATCAACCGACCAGAACCAAATTCGAACTTGATCTGTATCTCCCCTAGATAAAGTCATATACCAAGGCCCATAACTCTGTACAAAATCAACGAGCCAGAAACAAATTCGAACTTGATCTGTATCTCCCCTAGATATAGTCATATACCAAATATCAAATCAATATGTCAAGAGATTACTCAAAAAATCTCCGGAAACAAAAAAGTAAACGGACGGACGGACTTACGGACAGACAGACGGACGGAAGGTTACTCAAAAAATCTCCGGAAACAAAAAAGTAAACGGACGAACGGACTTACGGACAGACAGACGGACGGAAGGTATACCATAATACGACCGTCTTTCGACGGGCGTATAAAAACTGATAGAAAACAAATCACTAATAGGATTTAAATAGAAAAACCAAAATCTGATTAGGACAGAACTATATGCACGAGGTAGATACTCCATAGTTTTCAATATTTTTTTGCAATTTAAGATATTGCAAAGTTCCAAATAAATTAGTAAATGACAAAAATTATACCAATGTTACTGTGAATTTAGTTCCTGCATAACTTATGCCTCTTCAGTGCAGATCTTATCAAACAAACCGAAATATGTGTAAAAGCTGATAGAGAACAAGTTAACCAAACAGAACAATCAAAAGATCTCGAAGGCTTTTAAGCTTTAAAGGTCTCGATACATATACTATTTGAATAATTGCAGGAAGCTGGAATATTTCGTTCCTGAGAAAAATGTAAAAAATATTTGTTGTGATGCCGACAGCAAAATTTTTATAAGTATTGTTAAAGGCCCCTATACTGGTACTCCATGCTAAATTACTGGAGGCTAAGATACGTGGTTCCTGAAAAAATATGTGACAGAAATCTTTTATTACGCCCACCACAATAAATATTCTAGCATAACCAAAACTCTATTACACGGTATATGTTACAGAATTTTCTCTGTGACGGTGACAGCGAAAAATATTCCAAGTTCCGTCAAACGTGGGCATGGAAGAGATCCAAAACTCTGTTTCACGGTATAGGTTCGCATACTGATATTTCATGTTGAATTTCAGAAGGCTGAGAAATATCTCACAGAATTTTAAGACGCATGAAATATTCTAAGTTCCCTCAAACAGGAAAAAGGCAATCGATAGAGATCCCAATCAATGCTACAATATATAGGTCCCATATTGATACACAATGCCAGATTGCAGGAGGCTGGGATATTTGGTTCCTTAGAAAAATGTGACAAAACAAAAATTTTTCGTGCACACAGGCGACACAACAAACATGCAAATGTGCGATCATCGGTCCTCCAGGTTAATCAACTATCTCTCTATATAATACATATATTTATTATAATAGTATCTCTTATTTTATATTACCTTGTAATGTGCACATGCGATGTATTATTTATAATACCTTTATTTATATCATGTAATTTGGTGTTAAAAAATTTGCATATCTTGAATCTTGAGGAAGCAAAAATCAGAAGTGTAAAATTCAATAGTAGTTGTCTGACACGAAAATTTTACCTTGCGTTTCATACAAATTTTATAGACATTTATCAAAATTTTACCTCATAAAAATGCGAAGGCTTCATTCCATGTATGGCACTCGGTAGATACCCTTGGTACTGGATTTGGCCTCCTATATTTTTTTGTAATGAGTACTTCTTTTGGCACAACGTTTGGATTATGACTTTCCATATTATTTGATTCTAATGCTGCTGATGAGTGGTTACTCCTTTAAACACGTGTACAGCATAACGAAATTTTTACTATTTTTATGCAACTTGGGTATTTTTTGTGTTAAGGTGTAATAGCTTTCCCCGTCCTTAATAATTTTTGCAAATAGATCAAAGCATTAACTAAAAAATATTTTATTTGTATATCGTCTGTAATACTTTGAACTTTTTTATATTCTATAGATAATGATTTCGAATTCTACCAATCGTTAACTTGCCTTTATTGAATGATCGATCTATGCATAGAAATCTTTAACAAATGCATCGGGGTATTTTGAACAATTGAACAAAAAGCTCAATAACAATCTTTACTTTAAGTGCTTTAAAAAGAACCTTTCCTGTATGATTTTTTTTCAGAGCAATACCTATACTTACAATGTATGGAAAATGCATCAACAAACAAACATTTTAAGTTTGCTGAGAGAGCTATGCCAAGTTATATTGACATTTCCCGAGTTTTGAGCCAATAACGTGGATGAAACAGTTCTGCATATTTCCTACATATTTAAATACAGATATAACTAGATGTTGTCGGAAACGACAGCTATCTCCGCACTCCCTGTTTGACACAGAAAACAGTCGTTATACACCCTGGGCATAAATTTTTTCATCATTTTTGAAATCTAACTATTGATAGTCGTAATTGCTAGGATATATGGTTGCTATTAGAATTCAACAACAAAAAAAATAAAAAATAAATAAATAACTGGTCTTTGAGACTTTCAGGAAAGGATGAGTGGCAGTAAGACCCATTTTTGGCCCAAGATATACCATGAAACTAAAACTATACAAACAGACGTCTTATGTTCCTGAAACATTGAACAAATATAGGGCTTTATGAAAATGATAAAGCTTTTTTCCATATCAGTTTAATTCTCATGATAATCAGTTAACTCAAAAGCTATATTTTTGGAAATAGTCAGAATTTCATAGATATTTGCTGTGTTTTGCACATTTTTGTGCTTTGAAAAATATGGGCACATCTGAATAACAACTTCATATTTAGTCAAAATGTGTAAAATGGTGAAATACATCATTTCTGCAGGGATGGCTCTGGCTTCTGAATATCTGTCGCCAGAAAAATCGCCAACTTGTACTTTTTGTCGCCAATTACAAAAATTTGTCGCCAATTAGGGAGCATCCAATTGGTTTTCTAGTTTGGAGGATAGACTTTAGTGTTCTTTCTTCCACACTAAAAGAATAGTTCTATTTTGTATTCTTTTGTTTTGATGGCACAAATTCTTTTATCATTTACATGCTTTGCTGTTTCGGTTTGAATCGTATGCTTAACATTCCTTGTTTGCTGCCTTTTGTGGGTACTATTTTCAAACATTTCAGTTATGTCCTTCAAAGTCGTTAATGTTTCATCTGCAGACAGATGTTTTTATTCCCCTTACAATGAGGAATTTATAAAAATCTTTTTCTTCTTCATCATTTACATGTCTTGTTGACTCACTTCATATTCCTTTTTTACTGTTTTTAGCAGGATCAACATTTAACTACCATGACTTTATGGGCTTTAATAACTCTAGAATCTCCCCCAATTTAGGGAGATAAATTAAAATTTTATTGCATTTCAAATAACTGGTCAAGTTTCAAATAAATAGTTTTTCTTTCAATAAGTCAATAAAAGTATTAAACAAAAATTGAATTTGCAATTATTTGAATAAAGTTTGTTAAACTTCAATATTATCCCTTAAAATTAGTTCATTTTTTTATTTTATAAGACTTGATATACAATTTATAGTAAAAAGTAACACTCAAAGCCTCTTTAATTTCGTTTTCACAACATAGAAAAGGGGAAGTAACTCAACTTCATAATTGCATAATTTAATCCGTTTGCTTTCGTGAACATTTATGAAAATAAGAAGTGATATTAAACGAAAAAAAATATGAAAAGTATAAAATTTTAGTGTAAAATAATACTCTTTCAATTCCTTTGATTCCTTTGATTGGGCTTGTATCTGTCACAAGTCATTTTGGCACGTCCACAGGTAAATAAACAGGTAATGCAATCAACAGATGACCGGAAATAATCAATGGACTGCAATGTTGTTGCCAGAGGCTGTAAATTGACATTTAATTATTACCTATGATTATTTTAACAACAAAAATCATGAAAGGTTTCAACTGAGAAGGGTAAAAATTGGATAATATCGGCAAGTTGATTTGAAAAGCGTTGTCGCCAAAAAAATCGCCAGGAACGATTTTTTGTCGCCAGAATGAAAATAAAATCGCAAATTGCGACATTGGCGAAGCCCAGCGCGAACCCTGTTTCTGAAAGTTTGAAGTTGTTGATTGCATGTGCCCCATGTTCACTTGAAGAAAATTTGCTTTGAGAACATTAAAAATTGCAGATTTTCTGATTTTCTTTCAAAAAGACGGCTCCTTGTGATGTCACAATAACGTCAAAATGAAAGGAATTCGTATAATTATATGTTTTCTTTGTAGCCAGATGTTATAGTTAATATTTCCCATAAATATCACACTATTTTAAACAACTTGATTTTTTTGGGCCAAATATGGGTCTTATTGCCACTCATCCTTTACCAAGATTGGAATCAAATATTTTTGAAATCCAATTGATAAAAATCTTTGTCCTAAACTACACAAACAATTTAAGTATGATTGCTAGGTAGAATTCCAAAAAATAAGCGGTCTTTGAGACTTTCAGGAAATATACCAAAATTGGAATCAAATATTTTTAAAATCCAAATGATGAAAATGTTTGTCCTGAACTACACAATCAATTTAAGTATGGTTGCTAGGTAGAATTCAAAAAATAAGTGGTCTTTGAAACTTTCAGGAAATTTACCAAAATTGGAATCAAATATTTTTGAATTCCAATTGATGAAAATGTTTGCCCTCAATTAAATAAACAATTTAAGTATGGCTGCTAGATAGAATTCCAAAGAATAAGTGGTCTTTGAGACTTTCAGGACATTTACCAAAATTACAACCGCCTTTCAGAATCCAAAGTTTTCAGAATTTTTACAAAACACTTGTCAGAATAAAAGATGATATGCCGAAATTAGAAAACAATTAGTGTCTTTAATATTTTCAGGAAATTACAAAATTGGAACCGGAACCAAAATTCCAAAAGCTAATTGCAAATCTATAGACTATATGCAACAATTCTGCATAAAAGTTTAATCCCAAAATCCCAAAATGTAGGAGGAGTTTGCGTCACATGCCACATGTGTCAAAATCCAAATCTTTGGGTCTTTGTTATAATTGACATCATGGGGCCTCTTGTTTGCACCAAGACTAAAAAAAATCTGAAAGCTTATTGTGCATCTACAGACTATATACAATAATTCTACAACAAAATTAAATCCCTAAATCCATAAATGTAGGAGGAGTTTGTGTCACATGCCACAAGTGTAAAAATTGACATCATGGGGCCTCTTGTTTGCACCAAGATCAATATCGAAAATCCGAAAGCTTATTGAGCATCTACAGACTATATGCAACAATACTACAACAAAATTAAATCCCTAAATCTGAAAAATGTTGGAGGAGTTTGAGTCACAAGAAAAGTGTGACGGATGGACGGACGTGCGGGGGTAATAATTTCATTTGATCCAAAAATTCGCATTAATTGACATTCTTTTAAATCTGGTCGCATATGAAAACCGTGAAACTACAATATGATAGGTGTGAAACTGTTACGACAAAATATCGAACAAAACGTCCTGTGAATAAAACGGCTATATCTATTTTGAACAATGCAAAGATTGCATATACCGGTATAATGGAAAATGGCTGGGGCATCTCAAGAACAAGAGAACTAATTTAAACACAAAATGATAGATGTACAGCGTAATAAAAAAGGCTCAAAGACTCACTGAGATGCCAAAGGTCAAAATGAATATTATCAACGTATTTATCTAATAATCGTTATCCAGAAAAATAGAACTGAATGCGCGGATAAAGATTAAAATTAATGATTGATTAGCATAATCAAATGATTCGACTATGAAAGATTTTACTTACACACGCCTTCAAATTGATATCATCGAAAAAACCTAAATTCATAAGAAAAGAACAAAGACAATAGACATAAAAAGAAATCTCAGATACAATAGGTAAGTTCAAATTAATAAAGCCACAGACAAAATGGAATAAGTGTAGAATATTACAAATTTTTTTGTTAGGAACTAGGAACTTCTTCCGTTAATTCGTCACAGCATTAAATGTTATAATTTTGATAGTAGGAGTATAAACGTAAGTATAAGAAAACAGGATAAAAAATCTCCCACCAATTATCCTGAAATAACAGTTACAAAGATATTCGCTAAAAATATTACATAGTATCATAAAAACTAAGGTTTATATATTTCATTATATATTAAAGTTGAAATACATAATCCTTGTTTGCCGCCCACTTAGCGTCTGAAGTTATTGCCGAAGCCCAATATTCTTAATCAGAATTAATTGTTTAACGCTCGATGCAGAAAAACCATTGGACAAAGTTATTCGTGAAATCCTTTTCAACATATATCACTATGGTATTGATGGAGACCTACGGCTGCTACTGAGAATTATGTATAAAACCATGACTATTAGGATGAAGTGGGATGGGATGTTTTGTGAAGAGATAAACGGAACACAAGGCATACGACAAGGACCTTATTGTCAAAATCCTTATATAAGTGCTACATGATATCCTGGGCAGTATAGCAATGAGTGGTCTGGGAAAATAACATCATGATATATATCTCTTACCGTCTAACCAACAAAAGCGAACGATATTCTAGTCAACATTTGACGTGTAGGATATCTTAGTTGTCAATCATCATAAATCCCAGATAGATCTGGTGAAAATTAACCCTGCAAATCGGAACTAGTATGCTACAACTCCAAATGATCAAAAGAAATACTCCTGGGTAAAGATATGATAACTGATACAAAAGAAACTATACATCTAGGTATGATAGGAAAAGCAAATAACACATTTAACAAATTTTACCAACAAAACTGACCGCTACAGTTAGCGAATTCCAAAATCAATGTTTGGAGTTTCTAATTTTGGAACATTACAAATATTGGTGTGTTTAATTTTGGCGCTTTGGAGGTAGGCGCCAAATAAACCAAAATAAAACTGCTATCAAAATCCCCATTTACGCTGTTTAAGACAGGCAGTGCAGTTTACATATGCGAAAATAGTTTTCACTTAATAGATTATGTTGCACATAATCTGTTGGAAGTATATGTCATATCGAGAATTACTTATTGCTTAGGGGAAATGCCGCGGCAGTCCACCAGAGATATCGAGCAATTAGAACTTATGCAGAGGAAAATGTTTTAACAAATTCTTTGTCTCCCAAAACAAGCTGTATATAACGCAATGGTGCTATGCCAGTTAAATAATTAAAGAGAGAAATATGCTATCAATTCTTTTTATTATCCAAGAAAATCAACAAAATATAATATGGTATAAATTAATACAGAGGCAGTTTCTTTGAAAAATTTGGAAATGTTCATCCTTTTATTGATGGGAAATTAAAAGCAAAAGAAGATAGAAGAATATCAACTAGGAAGTTTCAATTCTATTGAACAACGAATAACAACAACATCACTAGAAAAAAGCAAAACGAATACCTGATCATGATGTGAAAAGAAGATTTGGCAATAAAATGCTGTCTAAAATATTGACAAATACATGTTTTTGATGTTTTCCCAACTCATTGTTGGGACAAGGGGGTTTATATACTACACATGTTAAAATTATGTAAAATGACTTCTAGCTATATCATTCCAAGAACTTGAAATTTCATATCATGGCTTCACTTTACAGAAATAACCCGAGATACATAGCCTGGAATATATTTATGTCTTGTTATTGCTGAGCTAGGAATAAAAGTTTATAACTATCGGATACCTTACCATTTATGGTTACTCCTCACCGATAGTGTGATTGATGTCGCTAGCGGGGCAGGACATGCTTACCCTTCCGGAGCACCTGATGTCACTGTCGGTTTTCATGAGAGTTCACACTATGAGTGCTTTAGTTCCTAATTTCTGTGCCTTGTGGCTGTCTCACGTCTTTGGACTTTGATTTTTGTGGTCATCGCTTCCCTTGTTCCTTCGGTATTCTACTATCGTTGTTCGAAAATTAAGCGCCAATGTTTTGAAAGTTTGACTTTCCAGGCTAAATAATTTTCGGTATTTTTTCATTTCTGCTGATAAAGTGCACACAAACAAATAACTTATCAACATTCTATCAGAATATGTAGCATTAACCCTTTTTAAAAAGCGATTTTGTGAAAAGCCTTTTTTTTGCAAAGCCTTTTGAAAACAACGTTAATATGTATTTTTAAAAGCATTATATCGCCATTTAATGCATTAGTATGCCTTCTTTGGAAATGTTGTAACGCCTTTTTGCGTTATTGAGCCACCCTTTGAATTGTAACGCGATTTAAAAAGCGTAATAACGCCTTTTCGCTTTATGACGCCCTTGTTATAGCGTTATTACACCCTCAGTAGCGTTATTACGCCTTTTGAAAATACACCCAAAAAGGCTTTTGTAACAATCCACAAATGTTTGTTTGAATATTATTTATTATACATTCTCTAAACATCGGAAATACTACTCTGTTCATTTTTAATTCAAAAACTATGCACTTTTTGTTCACGGTTAGCATACTGTGTATAAATGAAAACTGTATTGAATTTGTTTATACGTGTACTTTTTATCTTGTTTTCAAAACAGCAAGAAACACAGCCTGTTATCCAATCCACGGTAATCGAATGAAGAGGCTTCATATAGTTTATGTTTCTAATTTACATGTACACTTAAGTTGATACATAAAAAACATCTTGGAGAAAAGTGCTTTACAGTTCTGTCGAAACCTTGCATCAAAAAAGCCATAGATGATTGGGTTTATAATATTGTTGATAAGAAATGACCGAGATATAATTGGTAAAACTGCAGACACAACTGGTCCGGGCTCGAAGAGGAATTTGCCTTTTATAGCTGTCAGTAAGCTGAGTATCAGATGTGGAAGATAACTTAAAATAAAGACAACACTGATAATGAAGGCTATTTTCGTAAGTTTTCTGACAGATCGTTGTTTGCTGAACGTTTTATTAGTTCTTCTTGAATTCTGTTCTTTTTGGAGTCTTTCCTTATTGTAAGATATGGTTGATATATCAAAGTCTTTGATATTTGGTTCACCTTTGTTAAAGTCACTCAAAAATTGTCGCATAAGTCGGTTTTGTTTCAGAACAGTTCTTCCAATCAATGAATATATTACTGTTACGACAAAAATACAAATAACTGAAATAAACAGCAAGGCTCCTTCAGCAATGGCAGGGAAAATTGTATGCGAATATTTATCAGACATCGAACAGTCATGCCCGGTGACAGTATTACTGAGTTTGACCAATCGTATTCCACTTAACAACAAGTTAGGCCATGCCAATATTGGTGATGCCATAAAAACAAAGATAATGTATATCCGACATGCTTTTACTGTTATTTGTTTATTCATTGGTTTACAAATACGTTTGTATTTTTCATACGACATTCCGACTAGAATTCCCATCGAGGCCAAGGAGAGCCAGTAAGATAAACTTCGGAATATTTTACAAACAATTCCATTGTAAAATGTATATTGAAATCTCATCTCCACGAGTTCAAACGGTATTGTAAAGAGACATACCAACAGGTCAGATAATGCCAGTCCTACAATAAAACTCCTGTGTGTATTTCTAGGAAATCGTAGCGGATACACTATCAAAACTACAATATTTCCTATCACACCAAGTATCATTAAAATTCCAAGATAAATAAGTGGTGCCAGTCTCCGTAATGATTCTTCATTGTTAAAGTCGTCTAAAGTTTTATGAGATCCGTTACTCGGATGTGAAGCCTCAATAATAACAAACCATTGTGATGATGCCATCCTTACAGAATTCTGAATGCAAAATTTACAGTTAGCTTTGTTTTATTTATGTGTTAATGCCAGATAGTCTGATACTATCCCAACACCTCCTCCATAATAACATCATGTTAAACATTGAATTTTATAACATAAACAATACACAGGAAATGGTCAGGAAAAAATATCTGAACTGGCGATACAATGGGATCTCTACAAGTATTAAACAAACAAAGACACCATCGAACGTTATTAAGCACATTTAGATCAATTAATAAAGCTATTAAAATATAACATAATGATAACGTTATCTGAGTGATGTAAACAAAGAAATAGTAATGCTGTATTTTGAAAGCATTGTCACAAGTAAATGATAGCCACACTAGAAAGATAACTGATATCTTCAGTGCCACACTATGTGGTATTTCTATTAGAAAGCTTGGACCCTTTCATGTATTTGTCCTACATCATCTTACGTTTGTCGTTTGGTGGTTGGTAATCCAACTGTTTTGTGATTTGTACTGCAAAAAAAAAATAATTTAGCTATATATTAAACTTGTCGCATCCTGACAACACCTACAGTGAATCAGTACTGTAAACTGTCCTAATATAGCTGAATTATGTTTTCTCTAATTTCAAGCAAATATAAACACATCCTGACTAATTGGTTATCGTAATAATAATCAACATGGGTATTATCTGATCTCAGCTGGCGATTGGTCAATCATGTGAATGTCTTGCAACCGGATGTTGGTGAAATTAACACCTGCGTCATTGTCTAGCGAAACGGTTTTTGCATTTTTATGACTAAGGTAACTCAATTTATTGATAATATTCAACACCCCTTTCAATGAATGGCGCAATGATCGATACACATAGCAACGATGATAGCAACAAAATGGCGGCATACTTGAGACTGGAGACTACGGAGATCGCTTTACTTCAAAGAAATTGAGTAGATATTAGGGAAACAATCTCTAACATTGTTTTCCGGTTTATTACGATATATTCTCTCATCTCGATAGTTAAATTTTCACATTTTAAAGTTCTCGGGTAAACCTCGAACTTTAAAATGTGAAAATTTAACTAGATTTGCAATTGCAAGCAATAGCCGATGTCACCCAGACTTCGATGATTCCACATTATTCGCAGCGTCAAAATCTACCTAGAAATCAATTTTCGTTGAAATCCGACAATGTTGAAATTTTGACGTATTTCGGCGGCCATCTTGGAAATGGCAGCCATTTTGAAAATTTTAAATGCCGAACGTAAAACTTTGGATGGTGGTCAAACTTCATGCAAAGTTTCAAAACATTTCATCAAGCCATGACAAAATAATCGCTCGGACAAAAATATGTGGAAGAAAAATAATAATAATAATAATAATAATAATAATCAGAAGAAACGTAGAATAACAACATGTCACCCCGACTACGTCTGGGGTGACATAACTATCACGATGTGAGAAATATACGTAATAAACTGGAAACAATGTTAAGACTATATAGACACACTACTTTTACTCAATTGTAAAAAGTCGCAATGACTTCGATAAGATATAGTATTCAATTGTAATATGAAAATGTGTATAAAATGACAGATGTACAATTATATTGCTAAATCATCCGACGAAAATGTCAAATGGACGTATTAATATTTCATGGCCATTTTAAATGTAAAATTTTTTTGACATTATCATAAATAGAATCTGATATTATGACCTGCCACAGTTACAAAGTCTTTTCATGGTAATTTTTTTGTTTGGTAGTTCCTTCTGTTTTTTCATTCTTAACGTTTAGAACTATCTCTTCCTATTATGTCTGAATAACTATTACCGAACTTGCTGTGAATTCAATTTCTGCATGGGGCCATTTCGACAACTTATGTCTTTTCAGTGCAGATAAATCTTAACATTTTGGAGACCATAAACTCAGAGATGTTTAAAAACTGATAGTGAACAATAACTAATATGATCTAACTAGATTGCCAAAATCAGCTCAGGACAGGGCTTTGCACGAGGGAGATGTTCCGTAGTTTTCACCCCCCCCCCCAAAAAAAAAGAAAAAAAAAAGATATATACTGGCTTTATGTCAATGATATGGAAACTGAATTGTTAAATAGTAGTTGTTTTCCTTATGAATTAAGAATGATTAATTTGTACTTATTGGTGTACGCTGATGATATGGTACTTTTTAATGAGAGTATAAGTGATTTACAACAAAATGATTAATACTGTCAATGCTTGTTTAGTAAAATATGGTTTGGATATATACCTATCTAAGACTAAGATTGTTGTTTTTAGAAATCGAGGTAATGTAAAATCCTATGAAAAATGGATCTAAATGACAATGAGATTGAAATAAGTGACAGTTTCATGTATTTAGGAATACTTTTTTATTCCAATGGTAATTTTGTAGACACTCAAACGAAACTTGCAGAGCAAGGAAGAAAAGCACTTTTTATCTCGAAGCCATGAAATGGCTGGTGAGATGTTCAAATGAAAAGAAAAAAAAAATCACGTGAGGCTTCAAGCCTATTAACAGCTCTAAAAGATGATCTTCGTGCTTTCGATAAAATATAGTGCGCAAGTTTCTTTCAAAATCGTATACATTGTGTTTTTAAGTTATATTTCTTCATTTTCTTGAGTTAAATACGGTGTTGTTATGTTAAATTGAAAACAATATGCATGTTTATCAAATTACTCGTTTTTTTTTATATTGCGTCTCGGATCAACGAACCTGTCGTGCAGTAATTTCTCAAAGATGAAAATAACATTTGTTTACCTGTTGTTGCGAACTGTGTACGCAATTTAATAAAACACTTTGTTAATTTATGTAATATATATGATTAATAGAATTCATTCTATATTTTCTTTGTTCGATGATTAATATTATTTTAATGGGTAGTTAGTTCTAGTAGAGTAGAGAAACAGGTAATGTTTACATATATAATTAAGTTCCTAAAATTTCTGTGCTATAAATAGATTAGTGATGCTGATAGTGATATATTTTTAGAAAGGTAAACATGTTGTTTAATCAAACCTGGAATATTCCTTTTAGAATAATCTTAAGTTTTCTAGATTTAGAATGTTCTATAGAATTTAGTATATAAACTGAATGATTTTTGCATGTTTGGGTTAGTTTTAGTTTAGTTGTCTAAGTAGTTGTTTAAGTATAACAGTGTATTCTATCCAATGTGGTATTGTTTGAAACTTTGACTGTAAATATTGTAAATACTCATTGATCTTCCTAATAAAAGTAAAAACTGATTCCGTGTTAGTCTGAAATCGCCACACCTGTGACAGTGTATTGCATATATTTATGCAATGAAGTCGACATGCGAAATCACACCACGTATTATGGAATAACTTAATACATGCAGACGTATGCAGCAGTTCTTTGGATGTTTAAGAAGTTATTTTAAGGAAGTTCACGAAATTTGACCTTTAAAATTTAATTACCTCTTGGTACTTATTGTCTTGGTTTATTCGATAAAAATATTTTTTAAACAGCATTCTTCAAAACCTTCTTAAGTCATACTATAAATGTTTTGAAAGATGCCCATGAAGTTACTGAAGAAAACTTTTATTTTGCAGGACAGGCAACGTTGGTTATTTCTTTAATCAGAATTTCCCTTCATTAACGCAATTAAAATTAGCAAATTTCCACAGTCAAAGCTGTAAGTCGATTGTTTTCCAATTAATGTGTACACAGTTCGCAACACTCCCCAGGCCAAAGTTTCTATTTCAGCAAGTCTATAAAGTCTTTAATATTTTCTCTTGCCTTCTTTGCTGCTTGTCTTGTCGGTCGTGTTGGTTAAAAATTGCACTTAAAAATTTTTAAAATTCTTATCATTAGATCATCAGACGCTGAGGAAGCTAGTCGGTCTAGCGAAAGTTTCGTCATTTGATCAATTTAGGACTTATATTGCCTAAATTTTTCTATAACAATTTTATTTTGATGTTGTTGTGTATCACTTTAGACGTATATATATATATATATATATATATATATATATATATATATATATTGAGAGAGAGAAAAAACATTTGAAGATGCACAAAAACATTTAATGTAAAGTAAATTTTAACTTTACATTCACACATTCACAAAAAATAACGTTAAACATTGTTCATTTCGCTCCTAAGTTCCTTTACTATATCTTCATTCGTAACTTTGTTTTTTGCCATCTTCTTCCTCCGTGCGGTAAATGTATAGTTAAAAGTTCAGTTGAATCCACACGTAGTAATCTTTATAGAGAAAAAACATTTGAAGATGCACAAAACATTTAATGTAAAGTGAATTTTAACTTTACATTCAACTGAACTTTTAACTATACACAAAAGTACAATAATTATCAGTTTACGGAAATGTCACATTTTGGTCCTCCTACCGGTTTCACTGTTCTACAGATATTCATGGCGCTAAACTAACGACGTTGTCAAGCGTCTCTTAGTGATATAACGTTACAATTAAATTGAAAGTAAAAGTAAAAGTGACGTTACTAAAAATATGATTCTATATTACGGAAAGTTATTCTAATTAAAGATGAATAAAAGAATGAACTTAACGTAAAATACAGTTATAATTCAATTTCGGTTTATACTTTTCTATAAAATAATTCCGTACGGAAGCGGAACGAATCAATAAGGAAACTTATCTGCCTGTTATGTATTTTTCTATCTTTTTTATCAATCCAAAGTCTAAGTCTAAGTCTTTTTAATATTAAATATTAAATTTTTGTTGATTCCAGTGGGATTCGAACCCCTACTGTCGATGGTTAAGGGTTAAAAGTCTGCCACGCTACCACTGGACCACGGTCGACGTTCTATTTTACATCCCTTTGGTCTCCCACAGAGATAGCGTGGGCAGTGTAATTTGTCTGTAATATCTGTGTATTCGAAGAATAGCCAAATCCCTCGGTAGGAAGGCAATCTCGATATTCATTTCTCTAATTCTAACCCCGTTGGTTCCCTACGATAGACCGTTATATTTTTTTAGGCCCTGCATTAGCGTAAATATTCGGAAATCCGGGGAGATGAACAAGTTTCCACGTTGACTGAATTTATAGACAGCTTATATATATATATAAGACAACACAAACAACTAGAGCACTGACAGTGTGCATCCATCCTAGAGTCTCATAAAAGGAAATGGAGTAAATACACTGTAAGCTCAAGTAAAGGCACAACGCTTTTATAAGTCTTTTTTTCGAATGTCTAGCTCAAGCATGTCAGAAACATCATACATACAGTTGCATGTTTGGCTAGTGTAAGGTTTTGCGAGATAAAACTGAATATATTTGTCATTGAAATGGAAATCAATCCTTGAACATTTGTTTTTACAATGGAAAACCAATTCTTGAACATTTGTTTAACATATAACCATAATCTTCGCGATTTTCAAAGGGGTATTATTAAAAAAAATCGTATTTCATTTGAAAACTTGCAATATCAAAATATGAGAAAATTTTATTCAAAACTAAGGAGTATCTATCTCATTCATAGCTCTGTCCTTAGCTGATTTTGGTTTTTCTAGTTTGACCTAATTGGTAATTTGTTCTCTATCAGATTTTACACATATTTTAGTTTAGAGACACAAGACATAAGTTGTAGAAATGCGCTTATAGAAACTAAATTCACAGAAGCTTCGGTTTTTTGTTATTTATACAAACGCTACAAAGCAAAAGTAGTGGCTTTGTGAAGCGCAATGTGTATTATAATTAAGGTATTTATTTGGCCTATGAACTTTTTAGATGTTTTGGTTTATTTAGATTCAATGTTTTTGCCGTTTCAGAGCTATAAGGGATCAAAAAGACCAAATTTCAATTTTTAGAATATGTAAAATCTTTATTTTCAGTTAATTGTATTTTAATGGGGTTTGTGTCCTTAGATCCCTCTTATTGTAAGGTTTAATTGTATTTGACCGATTTGTCAGAAGTCCTCATTTCGAGCAATTAGGCGCCAAACGGGGTCTTCTATGTGTCCAGTTAATATCTGTGTCAAGCTCCTTATTGTGTCCAACTAATGACTGTGTCAAGTTCTGTACTATGTCCACATTCATTTTAAATTGCACTTGTGCAAATTTCAGTGATCGACATGTTGTATCATGATGCACTCGGCGTAGCCCTTTATGTCGCATGCTACGAAGAAAAACGGGCCTGCAGTATGCTTAATTTTTTATTGATAATATTAGTCACATTGACGTAAAATTTACCAATAAATTATTGTCGGCAATAAAAACAAATTTGGCTCGAATTAACTTTTTAAAAAGACGAAAATTATCTTAGAAATTAAATGTACAGTATATAAATAACAACTTTCAAATGTATCTGACAATTGCGAAGTCCACTGATGAAAATCCACTGAAGTCCACTAATAAATGTCAGATTTATATAATATTCCTTAAAATCCTCACTAAATAATCAATAACAGATTCTCAATAAGTGATGTCGATTTCCAACACAAAAGATGTGGGAAACTCCTGTATAAACTAATCTAATTGACTGTCTGAACCATTTTCTGCTACCTTATATTTATACATACAATGTGTCTAGAATAATCTTTAACAAGAAACATCCAGAAAACTCACCATTAACTGACAATCACATGACTAATATGATTATGTAAGTGAAAGATCCAGAAAATTCTAATGTGTTAAATATTTAAATTTAAATGCTAGTAACTTCTGCATATTCTAAGGTGTAATAACATTGACCATTGTTTATTGTAAACAAATTACATAACTAGGCCAAACAAATTACATAACATTCAGGTCCCTCAAAACAAAAACATGAATGCAATGCATGTAAGAATATTTACAACATTTAATTACCTATAACAACATTTTAGGTTCAATTTATCAACAGCAAGTGAGCACGAATTGTGCTCCACCACTCGCAGATTTGTTTTCATATTACTACGAGACTAAATTTCTTCGGGGACTCGTAAAAGATAATAAAAGATATTAGATCCTTCAATCTCACTCATAGATATATGAATTTTGTTCTATCCATTAATAACGCATCTTTTGCTAAATGGATCCCATAAATATATCTTCCAGAATTAGAGATAAACGAAACAACAGAAACAACTAGATCTACCTTTTTTGACTTACAAAAATCGTCATCTCAGCACTAAATTTACGACTTAAGGGACGATTTTAGTTTCAAAATTATCACTTTCCCTAACATGGACAGTAATGTTCCAACTTCTCCTGCTTGCTGATGGAGCGTATGTTTAACAGTTGATTCGTTACGCGAGAGCTAACACAAAATATACACACTTTTTATCATTAGATATAGTAATCCGTTGATATGGAGTTCCTATCGTTGTTTACTTTTGTCTTTTTATTGTTGTTTTCCCTGTGTAGTATCCAGGTGGTTGTTGACCTGTGATGGTGATTTTCGGCCATTGTAGGTATTTCCTGTTATCTGCTGTCTTGGAATTGTAAAACTTCCGTCTAAAATATGTTCTTTGTGGAAGATTTAAAGTTTCGTTCCGAACTGTGATTCAAGATTCACATTTTCTTAATACTTGGATGACCATTTCTGTTTACTGTCTACGACCGTTCAATAGCAATTTGTGTTGAGTTGCTACCAGACACTAGCACAATTGAAGGGAGGTTTGGCTAGCCATTAAACTGGTTTAACCCACTCTTTATTTTGACATGCCCGTAGAAAGTAAGGACCATTGCGGTCGATAATTTTTCCGGTGGTTTTCCTCCTGCTATGTTTTTTTTTTGCCCCTTGACAATCCTGTTCGATAATTTTGTTAATATTCTCATACACATACATAAAGTCCCTTATATTACTTTAATATAAGTACATATTATTTTTATGAAACATTTAACAGACACATCTACACACCTGTCTTTGTAGAGAACCTAAACCAAAGAATTGAACATAAAAATGAATGTCAAAAAAATAAATTGATTCCGCTTAATCAGGGAAACCCTGTCTAAGGTTCTGGTAATGTGTGTATATAAACTATACAAAAACAACCCCCCCCCAAAAAAAACAAATAAAACCCCAAAAAAAACCCCAAAAACAAAAACAAAAAAAAACAAAACAAAACAAAAACAAAACAAAAACAAAAAAAAAAAAACAAAACAAAACAAAACAAAAATACCAAACCGAAACAAAAATGTAAGCACACTAACCAACCAACACAACTTACATTTTAAATTAATGAGAATTTGTGAACTAAAAAAAGTGATTTTGTTAAGACAAAGTATGTTCAATATAAAGAGACAGATGCACGGAGAACCGGATAACATTAATAAAACAGTAAAAATGTTCCATTACAGTATGTACTTTCTAAACTTTTCAGGTTCACCTTTCTGTTCATATACTATATCTTGTTTATTGTTTTACAAGACAAGCATTTCTTTAGCATACTGTAAAACATTATCCTAAATTTTTTGTCAACAACCCCGTATATGAATGGGTTTGCAACATGATTAAACATGTAAAAGCATTCCATAATTTTAAAAACAAGTTCACTAATCGATCCTTGAATGGCAAAACATCTTCCTAAAACTGGTTCCAATATACTGAATACCAAATATGGAGAATAACTCATAACGAACACTGTGCTTATAATGAATAATATTTTCGTCGTCTTGCTTGACGTCACATCCGATGATTGCTCGTGAGAAATATTACTTTGCTTTTCACCGCTTTGCATCTGTATAAATTGTCGTCTGTATTTTATATGTTGTAACACTTGAAGTCCGATCAAAGAATAAAACACAACTAATATAACAAAGAAACTTACGAACATTATTGTCAATAAAACATTATATATCAGTGTATAGTTGGTGTAGGCGTATTCTTCTAACGTAGTACAGTCATATCCAGTCTCATTTCCTGGTAAATGAATTCTTTTTATACCATAAAATATAATATTTGGTCATGAAAATAAACAAGCAATACATATATTTATGAAAATAATTATTCTTGCTCCTCTCACGTTTACTTGGTCACACAAAGGTTTACAGACTCGTAAGAAACGATCCAGTGATAAAGACATTAACATTAACATGGATGTGAATACAACTAGATAATTAAACGTGCGGAAAAATTTACACGCTATTTCAGAATGAAATGTAAATGAATTGTTAAAATCGAATATTTCAAATGGAATGGTAACACTACATACAATTAAGTCAGACAATGCTAGTCCCAGAAGTAGTGTATTATGTGTTGTACGTTTCTGTTTTACCATGTATTTGATGAGTACGACATTTCCGAGAGTTCCAATTACACAAAGTACTCCAAGGTATACCGTTATAACGGATTGTCTTCCACTCGCGGTTATATTGCCAATGGTTCCATTGCTGTAATAATACACGTGGTCACAACTGTATACTAGCTCCATTATGTCAAGAGTTAAAATGGGTTACCTTTCTCCTTAATGTCGTCATACTTTTTTGTTTAAGTAAATGTTCTATTATTTTAGACTTGTCACACCCCGCAAAACATCATAACTATTACACTACTTTATTCATACATGAAAATCTAAATCAATGAATATCATCATGATCATTGGAATATTATATACATAATGTATGTAGTTAAGTTTTCCCATGGGACATTTTTATATCGTAATATGACCACTATTATCTTTAGAACATTGGTTCATGTTTACCTTATTTGGGACGAGTATTATTTATATGTTGATATATACATGTCTTTGATCTTAGTATATTTTAACAATTTTCATTATACATTTTTACGGTTGAACAAAGATTTGTCGCCTGAGGTTCAATTAAATTTGATATTGTCTAAATTGATAAATTAAAAGCGGTGTTAGCGGTATTGATCGATTCTAATTCGCATTGGGTTGGCATACCTTTCGATTATTAGATTAACCTTAATATGTCACATCTATTTTTGATATGAAAGAAAGGTTTATCAGACGCTGTCGCTAAAAGTAAAGTGGTTTTCAGGAAGACCTAAAAACTCTTATCTAAAAAGATTGTAGAATTAAATTTCCTTCCATTTGTCGATATAATTCCTGTTCTTATTAGTATAGGGATATAACTTTCCGAATGTTAAGTTTAATATATTTGTACACTATTGTAGAGATTACGTCACCAATATACTGCTATATTGGATTAAAAACTTATCTGCTTCTCAGAATTGTACAATATTTAATTATGTATATGATTTTTCATAAAATGCGAACGGTTCTAACATTCTAGCGTATCAAAATCTGCTATACTTCTTATATGACAAAGTAACAATTTTATATTGTTGTTCTTATCTTTTATGTATGTCTTAAATGTTCTTGTCTTGTATTGTATGTATGTTGTATTGTCCTGTATTGTATATATGTCTTGTATGTATGTTGTATTGTCCTGTATTGTATATATGTCTTGTATGTATGTTGTATTGTATATATGTATTGCATGTATCTTGTATTGTCCTGTATTGTATATATGTATTGTATGTATCTTTTATTGTCCTGTATTGTATATATGTCTTGTGTGTATGTTGTATTGTCCTGTATTGTATATATGTCTTGTGTGTATGTTGTATTGTCCTGTATTGTATATATGTATTGTATGTATGTTGTATTGTCCTGTATTGTATATATGTCTTGTATGTATGTTGTATTGTCCTGTATTGTATATATGTATTGCATGTATCTTGTATTGTCTTGTCTTGTATATATGTATTGTATGTATGTTGTGTTGTTCTGTATTGTATATATGTCATGTATGTATGTTGCATTGTCCTGCATTGTATATATGTCTTGTATGTATGTTGCATTGTCCCGCTGTATTGTATATATGTCTTGTATGTGTGTTGTATTCTCCTGTATTGTATATATGTATTGTATGTATGTTGTATTGTCCTGTATTGTATATATGTCTTGTATTTGTGTTATATTGTCCTGTATTGTATATATGTCTTGTATGTATATTGTATTGTCCTGTATTGTATATATGTCTTGTATGTATGTTGTATTGTCCTGTATTGTATATATGTATTGTATGTATGTTGTATTGTCTTGTATTGTATATATGTATTGTATGTATGTTGTCTTGTCCTGTATTGTATATATGTCTTGTATGTGTGTTGTATTGTCCTGTATTGTATGTATGTATTGTATGTATCTAGTATTGTCCTGTATTGTATATATATGTCTTGTATGTATCTTGTATTGTCCTGTATTGTATATATGTCTTGTGTGTTGTACGTTCCTGCTTTGTATATGTCTTGTTTGTGTGTTGTATTGTCCTGTGTTGTATATATGTCTTGTATGTATATTGTATTGTCCTGTATTCTATATATGTATTTTATGTATCTTGTATTGTCCAGTATTGTATATATGCTTTGTATGTATGCTGTATTGTCTTTTATTATATATATATGTATTGTATGTATGTTGTATTGTTCTGTATTGTATATATGTCTTGTATGTGTGTTGTATTGTCCATTATAAAATAGTTATGTAAAATATGATTAAAATTTGCTATGCAATACAAAATGTTTAGAGCAAATACAGATAGGTAGTCTGGACAAATACAGCCAAGCAGGCCTAATTTGGATTTACTGGCTCAATATGGATTTACTGGCCCAATACGGGTTTACTGGGCCAATACAGACTTCCGGTTCATTAAATTTTTAACAAAATGGCGGCAATATCATGAACAGAACATAATTCCATGTGAATAATCTGTTAGACTGCTACAATGTAAATCAATTGTACATTTTTTATTACGATGTATTTCAAAACGGATCCGGGATCCGATCCCGTATTTCTACACTTAATTTGCAGAATTTCAAGGACATCAATGACAACGCTGGTTTGTTGACATTCTGAAAAATAATTTGATAGTTCAGTGATTTTAAATATGAAACATCATAGTATTCAAACATGTCAACAATCAGATTCAACACAAAATGCTCATGCTACGAAGATCAGAAAAATAAATTTTTGTCAGGTAACCACCACTCGCTGACTTGCGTCATTTGCGCGGCCGACGGACATCTCAAATGTTTATTCAGTGTCATCATATATGAAAAACGCAGTCAGAAGTCAAATTTACGAATGTTGGGGACTGTTCCACATAGCAGAAATACGTGAAAATAAACTTGAGAATAAAGGAAAAGTAAACATAAAAGTTGACTGACAAGTCCTTCGCCCATTCATCGATAGTATATATTTTTACATAACTATTTAATAAAGGCGTCATAGAATGTTATTTTTCACATTGGTCCTGTATTATGTCCTCGGACAGTCGTATTGACCCTCGGACAGCCGTATTGGGCCTCGGCGTTGCCTCGGCACAATACGGCTGTCCTAGGCCCAATACGACCGCCCTTGGACATAATACAGGACCAATATGAAAAATCCCATTCTATAACCCTTTAGTATTGTATATATGTATTGTATGTATCTTGTATTGTCCTCATTGTATATATGTATTGTATGTATCTTGTATTGTCCTGTATTGTATATATGTCTTGTATGTATCTTGTATTGTCTTGTCTTGTATGTGTCTTGTATTGTCCTGTATTGTATATATGTCTTGTATGTATCTTGTATTGTCCTGTATTGTATATATGTCTTGTATGTATCTTGTATTGTCCTGTATTGTATATATGTTTTGTATTGTCCTGTATTATATATATGTATTGTATGCATCTTGTTTTGTCCTGTGCTGTATATATGTCTTGTATATGTATCTTGTATTGTCCTGTATTTTATATATGTCTTGTGTGTATCTTCTATTGTCCTGTATTGCATATATGTATTGTATGTATGTTGTATTGTTCTGTATTGTATATATGTCTTGTATGTGTGTTGTATTGTCCATTATGAAATAGTTATGTAAAATATGATTAAAATTTGCTATGCAATACAAAATGTTTAGAGCAAATACAGATAGGTAGTCTGGACAAATACAGCCAAGCAGGCCTAATTTGGATTTACTGGCTCAATATGGATTTACTGGCCCATACGGGTTTACTGAGCCAATACGGCCAGGCTCAATAAGGACTTCCGGTTCATTAAATTTTTAACGAAATGGCAGCAATATCATGAACAGATCATAATTCCATGTGAATAATCTGCTAGACTGCTACAATGTAAATCAATTGTACATTTTTTACTACGATTTATTTCAAAACGGATCCGGTATCCGATCCCGTATTTCTACACTTAATTTGCAGAATTTCAAGGACATCAATGACAAATTAACGCTGGTTTGTTGACATTCTGAAAAATACTTTGATAGTTCAGTGATTTTTAATATGAAACATCATAGTATTCAAACATGTCAACAATCAGATTTCAACACAAAATGCTCATGCTACGAAGGTAAGAAAAATAAATTTTTGTCAGGTAACCACCACTCGCTGACTTGAGTCATTTGCGCGGCCGACGGACATCTCATTTATTCAGTGTCGTCATATATGAAAAACGCAGTCAGAAGTCAAATTTACGAATGTTGGGGACTGTTCCACATAGCAGAAATACGTGAAAATAAACTTGAGAATAAAGGAAAAGTAAACATAAAAGTTGACTGACAAGTCCTTCGCCCATTCATCGATAGTATATATTTTTACATAACTATTTAATAAAGGCGTCATAGAATGTTATTTTTCACATTGGTCCTGTATTATGTCCTCGGACAGTGCTATTGACCCTCGGACAGCCGCATTGGGCCTCGGCGTTGCCTCGGCACAATACAGCTGTCCTAGGCCTAATACGACCGCCCTTGGACATAATACAGGACCAATATGAAAAATCCCATTCTATAACCCTTTAGTATTGTATATTTGTATTGTATGTATCTTGTATTGTCCTCATTGTATATATGTATGTATGTATCTTGTATTGTCCTGTATTGTATATATGTCTTGTATGTATCTTGTATCGTCCTGTATTGTATATATGTCTTGTATGTATCTTGTATTGTCCTGTATTGTATATATGTCTTGCATGTATGTTGTATTGTCCTGTATTCTATATATGTTTTGTATTGTCCTGTATTATATATATGTATTGTATGCATCTTGTATTGTCCTGTACTGTATATATGTCTTGTATGTATCTTGTATTGTCCTGTATTTTATATATGTCTTGTGTGTATCTTCTATTGTCCTGTATTGCATATATGTCTTGTATGTGTGTTGTACTGTCCTGTATTGTATGTATGTCTTGTATGTGCGTTGTATTCTCCTGTATTGTATATATGTATTGTATTGTCCTGTATTATGTATATGTATTGTATGCATCTTGTATTGTTCTGTATTGTATACATGTTTTGTATGTCTGTTGTATTGTCCTGTATGGTATATATGTCTTGTATTTGTGTTGTATTGTCCTGTATTGTATATATGTCTTGCATGTGTGTTGTATTGTCCTGTGTTGTATATATGTCTTGTATGTATGTTGTATTGTCCTGTATTGTATATATGTCTTGAATGTGTGTTGTATTGTCCAGTATTGTATGTATGTATTGTATGTATCTTGTATTGTGCTGTATTGTTTATATGGTATTGCATGTATCTTGTATTGTCCTGTATTGTATATATGTTGTGTATGTATGTTGTATTGTCCTCTATTACATATATGTCTTGTATGTATGTTGTATTGTCCAGTATTGTATATATGTATTGTATGTATCTTGTATTGTCCTGTATTGTATATATGTCTTGTATGTATGCTGTATTGTCCTGTATTGTATTTATGTATTTTATGTATGTTGTATTTCCTCTTTTACATATATGTCTTGCATTTGTGTTGTATTGTCCTGTATCACATATATGTCTTGTATATGTGTTGTGTTGTCCAGTATTGTATATATGTATTGTATGTATCTTGTATTGTCCTGTATTGTATATATGTCTTGTATGTATGCTGTATTGTCCTGTATTGTATATATGTCTTGTATTGTCCTGTATTATATATATGTTTTTTATGCATCTTGTATTGTCCTGTATTGGATATATGTTTTGTATGTATGTTGTATTGTCCTGTATTGTATATATGTATTGTATGTATGCTGTATTGTCCTGTATTGTATATATGTCTTGTATTGTCCTGTTTTATATATATTTATTGTATGTATGTTGTATTGTCCTGTATTGTATGTATGTTGTAGTGTCCTGTATTTTGTATGCATGTTGTATTGTCCTGTATTGTATGTATGTCTTGTATGTATGTTGTATTGTCCTGTATTGTATATATGTCTTGTATGTGTGTTGTATTGTCCTGTATTGTATATATGTCTTGTATGTATGTTGGATTGTCCTGTATTGTATATATGTCTTGTATGTATGTTGTATTGTCCTGCATTGTATATATGTCTTGTAGCAATGTTGTATTGTCCTGTATTGTATATATGTCTTGTATGTATCTTGTATTGTCCTGTACTGTATATATGTCTTGTATGTATCTTGTATTGTCCTGTATTGTATATATGTCTTGTATGTATCTTGTATTGTCCTGTACTGTATATATGTCTTGTATGTATGTTGTATTGTCCTGTATTGTATATATGTCTTGTATGTATGTTGTATTGTCCTGTATTGTATATATGTCTTGTATGTGTGTTGTATTGTCCTGTATTGTATATATGTCTTGCATGTGTGTTGTATTGTCCAGTATTGTATGTATGTATTGCATGTATCTTGTATTGTCCTGTATTGTATATATGTGTTGTATGTGTGTTTTACTGTCCTGTATTGTATATATGTCTTGTATGTGTGTTGTATTGTCCTGTACTGTATATATGTCTTGTATGTGTGTTGTATTGTCCTGTATTGTATATATGTATTGTATGTATCTTGTATTGTCCTGTATTGTATATATGTATTGTATGTATGTTGTATTGTCCTGTATTGTATATATGTCTTGTATGTATGTTGTATTGTCCTGCATTGTATATATGGTTTGTTACTTCTGTTGAGGAGAGCTACTCGTGGCCTTCGGGCTGTTAGCCGTCTTCCATAAATAAATAAAGCATTAAAGTAAGTACTTTTCGGGAACAATTATGCTGGAAATAACAATTTAATGTTAGGCACTATTTCGACGTCACAGTCGGCGTCTTTCTCTGAAGCAAACGAAAATTTCACAAAGTTACGTCACAGATAATGTTAATCCTGATCTTTATTATCAGTGTAGATGGATTACGAACGGAAAGTGATGGAAATAAATTTTCCAATTACTATTCCAATCACCGTCTTATAACAGGATATGTTTGTTTCGTATTGAATATGTTTTTTGTTAACAGGAATTTTTTTATTTTTTGCATGCTGAAATTTCTTTTCTCTTGTTTTCCATACCTTGAGTTGGTCGATTGAATGACAAGGAGAATTCAAATCTACAGAAAAAATTTGTCTGAAAACCTTTTGTCGAAGGTCATTTTAATGATTCTGCATTCTGCATTTTCGCTAGCCAAGGGTTACGATTCGCTCCTCTCATCTTCACCCTTGGCGGATTGAGCCACATTTTGTGAAACATCATTCTGCATTTTCGCTAGCCAAGGGTTACGATTCGCTCCTCTCATCTTCACCCTTGGCGGATTGAGCCACATTTTGTGAAACATCACCCCTTTGTTCCTTCGGTATTCTACTGCCGTTGTTTCACATTATCTCCCTTTGAAGTAAGAGTTTCAGTATGATTTATTGTAATAATTAAAGATTATCTATTGCATCTAATAATACAACAATTCACGATATATTTAAATACAAGAAAATAACCCTTCAAAAGTAAAGAAAGATTATAAAATCGTGGAAATTTTGCAAAATAGAAAAATCACTAAACACAATATTTTAAGCTTTATTGTTCCGATATATATTTAAAATCTTAATGTATACTGATTGATTGGCTGCAGCGAAGGTTAACTGCAACCAATGAAAACCGTGGATTTGAGACCACAGAAATCCAGCTTGATCTGCCAAGGGTGAAGAGGAGAGGAGCGGATCGTAACCCTTGGCTAGCGAAGATGTGCATTCTGAAGCTTTTCTTTACCATGGTTTGCTCTCCTACAAATACAATTTGATGTCTCTCTCGTATTTATGAAAAATCACAGAGAATGGGTCTAATAATAAAATAAACATACACCCCGCAAGCAGGAGAAGCTGGAATATTACTAACCATGTTAGGGAATTTTGAAATTAAAATAGTCTCTTTTGACTTGTAGCACTGAAATGTCCATTTTTGTCAAATTCGAGATGCAAGTCCAAAACGATGTAGATCCAGGTGTTTTCTGTCGTTTACTTTATCTCTAGTTCCGGTGGATATATTAATGGATATATTTAGCAAAAGATGAGTTATTGAACATCGTCAATATATATCTATAAGTTCGACTGAAGGATCTAGCATCTTTTATTTTATGATCCTTTAACAGTCCATGGAGAAATTCAGTCTCGTAAGAATAAAATGCATGGGTGTTCCACGGGACACATGTGTCGCCTGCACTTTATATAATAAAGAATTCCTGTGTTTGTACTTATCTACATTACATACTGAAGCAAGCATTCCTCCAATTTTGGTAGAAAAATACAGAGCCATTAATGAGCAATTGTGTATACACGAAATATACCCTCAGACTTGATAACCTTACGTACAAGTTATAATATGGAATTCTGGAATAGATATAAAGAAAGAAAAACAAAATGCATGGTGCACATCTTCAACATATACTGAAGCATTCATGCAAGTTTGGTTGAAAAATACAACGCCTTTGAGGATGAGTTGTGGATAAAGGAGACGCACCCTCAAGACTCCAATAAGCTAAATAACAAAGTCCAAAAACAGCGTAAAATCTGGAAAAACAAAATTAAAGAAAAACATGGTGCACATCTTCAACATATACTGAAGTATTCCTGCAAGTTTGATTGAAAGTGCCATGCGGTTTAGGAGATGCGGATAATGCTAAAAATGTTTGAGTCAGACAGACGGACAGACAGACAGACGCAAGACGACGGATAGTGATCCTAGGTGTCGATCCTGCTCTATTCGCAGGCGACACAATAAAAATGCTGCGAGTGGAGGAGCACAATTAATGCCTATTGGTATGCCAACCCGCTGTTGATAAATAACACCACGAAGTGTAACTAATATATTATCAATTAGAAAATCAAGCATATTAATCGTAACATGCTTTTCCTTTTAAAATTGCTTTCTGAACTAAATAGGGTTTTTAACCTTATTTGTAAGTGCCATAGTTTTTAATATTGTGTTTTTATTTTTGTATGTGTGGATATCTCATTTTCTTAAAGCATACCCCCACTCCCCCATTTGATTCAAGAGGAAAAAAATCACAAAAAAAACAAGTCAAGTGAAAATTTGAAATAGCTGGTGCACAATGGCAATATGTACTGAACATTCTGTGAACGTTTCATTCAATTTCACCAAGAGATCTAGGCGGAGTCATCGCCACAAAGTATGAACCCTATGGCGGACGGAATAACGAACGGACACCATGATCACTGATATACCACGGGGGTATAATAATTGCAAATGCTGTTATTCAACAACGTAATATCAACACTTATTCATGTTTCACATATGTAACGTCGGGCTGACATTGTCAACTTTTCTGCACTGTGTGTACCGAGAAAATTTTCGTAAAAGTCGATGGGACGTTAAATTTTATTCCGATGACCAATGTACTAATCTAATAATAGTTTGAAATACAATACAAAAATACTGAAATTTGTATTATCTACAATAAAATGATAATATCATCAAAATTGGTAATTCGGTTAGGTCCAAAGTTGCATAAACGGCATAGTTCTTGTCATTCTTATTATATTTCTCTTTTTGGGGGGAACTATTTATATCAGTTACAATATTTGAGTTATAAGTCTGAGACTGAAATTATTCAAATACATGTTGTATTCTATTTTGAGCAAAAACGGCAATGTTGCAAAGAAATGGTCGCTATATCATAATAATAAAGTTCAAGGTCAACGATCACAATCAATAGTATAGAGGGTTCTTGCATTAAGGTTACATCGCCACATGTTAAACATTAATCCATATTGAACTTAAATGAAAATAAATCAAGAGAAAAATCAGAACAACCTTGGGGTCAATGTCAAGGTGAAAGGTCATCAGTTTTGCAAGGGATCACATTATACTTAGATGATATCTCAGTTATTCTAAATAAAAGGGTATCAAGAAAAGCAAATAAACAACTTGGGCATGATGTTTCCACACAATTAATTTTGTAAATAAGATCAAAATTCAAGGTCAAATGTTATTCATGAACCGTGATGCATTGCGTTGAGACTATGTAATAAAATAAAAGGTTAATACAACCCTGCATTATAAGAGGAAAATAATTAACCAAAAAGTTTTGGTGAAATCTGCATTCTTTACCACAAAATCATTGATAAATGGTAAGTATTTCACATAACTATGGAAAAATGGTAAATTTATGAAATAGAATATTTTTTTCATTACAACAGCCTGCAAATAGGATATATTCAAGGTTAATGAGTCCAAAAATGACTTAGCACATACAGCTGATTGTGCCATGAATGGAACCAAGTTGCTTTAGCAAAGATATTTTAATCAAAACAAATTTCTTATCCTGAAAAGGTAGTATGAAATATATTTCAAGGAATCTCATTACATTTTGAAGTGTATATATAGAATAGCTTTTTAAAATTAACAAGCCTACATCAACACTGGAGAGTATGTAATGCTAATCAAAATACTCATAATTTTTTATTAGCTACTTAGAATTCTTCAAAGGGTATGGAGTAAATGAACATTCTCATACCTCATAGTAAGTTCAAGACGGCCCCTAGCACCGGTTTGAGCGGAATTCATTGCTAATTGTCGAGCAACGCTACATCCATGCTTTTTTACCTAATGATCCATGGACGCCGGATCGTCAACAAACATAAACTTAACTGGCAAATTGTTCTTACAATCACTGTCATCCATTGCCCGACAAAAAGACGATAGAAGACGAACCACAGGGCACTCATCGAGCCAATTGCCCCTAGCAACAGTGTGAGCTGAATTCGTTGCTAACACCGATCAACACCACAATCACTTAACTTCTGCATTGTTTGTGGATGCCGGGTTGTCAATGAACCACAAATTAACTTCATAATATCTTGGTGTCTGGCCTTGTAGATTTGAAATTCCGTGAAAATCAAATAGATTGTATTAAGACAAGTTTGAGATCAGAATGTTTTGTATGTATTACATGGTATATGTAAATAACACTACCATTATTATCCCTTTTCTTATCATGTTAATTAAAGTAAAGATTACAATAACAAATGTGAGATCGATTGACTTTATCACAATATCTTGAACCCTTAACCTATGTATCTTATTTCTCCAACATACTTAACAAGCCCTCTATGGTTGGAACTGATATGTACAATTTATCTCATGGTTTGAATTCTTTGCTGTTTCAGAAAAGATAACAGTGTATTTTAGCAGCTAATAAGCTAACAAAGTAAAACATTATGGCAAAATCCCAGAAATTAGGATGTAAGTTTATACATGGGATACAGGCATTTTTTTATGGGTCAACCATTTAGGCTTCTTATAAGGTATATAAATGAAATGTTGAAATTCCTGTCTCACAGTTTTATAGCTGAGGTTATGTCACTACTTATATAGGTTAACAAGAGGCTCTCAAGAGCCTGTATCGCTCACCTGGGTCCTGCAGCACTATAATTCCCATCTTTGGTGGTGTATGTACATAAAAATCAGAAACTTTTTATAAAATTTAATTAAAATTGTTCAAGCAGTTTCAGAGAAGATTTCTGAATGCAGTTTCCAAACTTAAGGGGCCTGTGTTAATCTACGTTCCCTGCTGACAGCTATTTAACATAAAACTTTGAAGAGGGTCACATAAGGACTATCATATAAATATTCTACTGAAATTGTTCAAGCAGTTTCAGAGGAGAAGATCTTTTTAAATGCATTTCCCACTTGGTCCAATGTTAAACTAAGTTTTGCTACTGGTGGCCATGTCGCAAGGCGAACTGCACCAAAGTAAAATGCTTGGTAGAAATCACACAAGATTCATTTATGCCATGTTTAAATTGAATCTATTCAATGGTTTTCCATGATATCTTTGTTTGCATTTCCCCTTAGGGTCCAATTCATTGCTGGCAGCCATGTTGGATGATGGATCAGAACTGAAGTAACAACACTTGGTCGGCTTCTCATAAGCAAAGTTTGGATTAAATCTATTAAGCAGTTCTCTAGAAGAAAATCATTTGTTAAATTAAGTTCACAGCTGGTGACACTTGGTCAGCACCTGACAGGCATCATTCATGTCATGTTTGACTTAAATCCAATCAGCAGTTCTCTAGGAGATCTTTGTGTGCATTTCCCATAGGGTCCAATGCTGTCGGTCATGTAAGATGACAGATTGTCACCAAAGTAATAACACTTGGTCAGCACCTCATAAACATCATTCATGCCAAGTTTGGTTCAAATCCATTCAGTGGTTCTAAATGGTGAATAAAAGGATATGGAGTAAATGCACATGAGACAAAGTCTCTACAAATACATGGTAAAAAACAAGCAAAGGAACAACGCTTTTATTGTTGTTCTTCATCTTGAAGTCACCATGAGGCCTTCAACAATGATCTTTGCTCATACCTCATAGTAAGTTCAAGACGGCCCCTGGCACCGGTTTAAGCGGAATTCTTTGCTAATTGTCGAGCAACGCTACATCCATGTCTATCTTGGTCATGGGTGCAGGATTGTCAACAAACATCAATTAAACTGGCAAAGTGCTCTTACAATCACTGTCATCCTTTGCCCGACAAAAACACTAGTGTCTTAAGCTAGTGGACAACTACAACATATAGACAAACACAGGGCACTCATCAAGTCGAATGTAAGAAAACTTGGCATTATAAAATAGTGAGATGTGGGCACTTAAAACAGGTGGTCTGGATTACATTTCGAAAATTACAAAAATAATTGCCAAAATTTGAAAGTATCAATAGTATATCCATATGAGAAGTAGAAGTTCTTTGTATGCATTTTCCCATAGGGTCCAATGTTAAAATTAAGATCCCCGCTGGCGGCCATGTTGGATGATGGATCGGCACTAAAGTAACAACACTTGGTCAGCACCCCATAAGCATCATTCATGCCCAGTTTGGTTCAAATCAATTCAGTGGTTCTCAAGAAGTTCTTCTTTGTATGAATTTTCCCATTAGGTCAAATGGTAAACTAAGTTTCCTGCTGGCGGCCATCTTTGAAGCGGTCGGAAAACTTGAATGTGTTCAATAAAATATAGTCCTTAACATGCTGAACATTTTTGCAATTTAAACTTGACCTCTATCTCAAAGCGTTTTTGAAATATAGGACAAAAAGTAAAAAATCACGAAAAATTTGACCAATAAAGGGCCACAACTCATATATATAGGTACTTGGATTTTCTTCAAAATATCCATATGGGTAGATCTTAACATGCTGAACATTTTTGCAATTTAAACTTAACCTCTATCTGTTATAGTTTTTTAATAAAAATAAAAAACATCAAAATTTTGAAAATTTTACAGAAAAAGGGCAATAACTCTTAGACGGGTCATCAGATTTTCTTCGAAATTTCAGCATGGGTAGATCTTTTCGTGCTGATCATTTTTACTACATGTCAGATTTTTGATATCTGTAACGGTTTTTGAGTAATTTGCCAAAAACTGTAATTTACCCCTATGTTCTATTTTAGTAACGGCAGCCATGTTGTTTGACCTAAGACATACAAAATAACAAATTTGAAACTAGATACCCTAGTGATGATTCAGTTAAAGTTTGGTTCCATTTGACCCAGTGGTTTCAGAGGAGTACATTTTTGAAAGTGAGCTAACGCAGAAGGACGACGGCTGGACGCCAAGTGATGGCAATAGCTCACCCTGGCATGGCCAGGTGAGCTAAAAATTCATGTTTATATCTAATATCAAAATTTGATTGATATTCCCTTAGAATGCAAAAATGAAAGTGAACAGAAAATGACATAAAAATATCATTATTAATAAGAAGCAATATCTTACTGAGAGAATTTGATGCTAATTTTAAAAAAGAATCATAACAGGTCATTTTATGATAATTTTCCTATCACAATCCATATCAACAGCCTGAGGGCATTTAGACCAAAGGGCATATATGGGTCGAGGGTTGATAAGGTGTATGATATGAGAATTGCAATTTCATACCCTATTTATCATATAGAACACCATTTTTGTAGAAGTCATATTACACACCCTAGAAGATTGGGCATCAAATTGAAATAATATAGAGCTGCCATATCCGCCTAACAGCCATTTTAGTAGTCATATTATACACTGTTGGAGATACGGACATCCCAATGAAATAACATAGGGCTGCCATGTCTAATCAGCAGCCATTTTAAAAGTCATTTTATACACCCTGCGAGATAAAGACGTCCCATTGAAATAACATAGAGCTGCCATATCTGCCAGATGGTCATTTTTAAGACGTCATATTACACGCCCATGAAGATATAGACGTTACAATGAAATAACATAGAAATGCCATATCCGCCCAGAGTGGCCATAAAATAGGGATGTTGTATTACGAGGATAATGAAATATTAGAACCATCCCTACTGCAAATTCAAAAACCAACATATCATTAGTTATTATATGACAACCTTATTATTACCTGCTTAGAATGCTGTAAACCGGAAAATTTTCGTGGCAGTTTTATTTTTGTGACTTTCGCGTTTGGAATGGAATCGCGAAAAATAAAACGGGGCGAATATACTTGTCTATTATTGAAGTTAATGGTCATCAATTTGGTAGCGCGAATTTAAATTGCGCGAACTTAAATCCTGTCAATTTATCACAAAAAATGACTGTGTGAAAATTTCCCAATTTACAGTAGTTTAGTTGCAACTTGAAAAATACAATCAGATATAAAGTTTAGTGATGTGAGGACAAATGCCATGTTTCTGTTCAAGAAAAACACTTGTAACATATCATGTCTTGGTTTCTGGCATTGTAATGATTTGAAATTCCTTCCAAATCAAAAAAAGATTGTATTCAGATAAGTTTGAGATTAGAATATATGTGTAGTAATGATTGGTTAAAAAGTACATAGATAATTGTTTTCTTTTACCTGCTTTGTTGTTTTGATATCATTGTCTGTATTACAAGGTATATATAAATAAATACAATATTACCATTCTATCCCTTTTATTATCATGTTCATTGGAATAAATATAGGAATAACAAGTATGAGATCTTGGTGTAGATATGAATATCACAATATCTTGGACCCTAAACCTATGGATTTCATTTTCCCTCATATACTTAAAACAAGCATCTCTATGGTTGTGATTGATATGTATAAATTCATTTTATGATGTGAATTCTTCAGTGTTTCAGAACAGAAAATTTCTGCTATCAACAAAGTTTTTTTTATCAGCTACTATGCTAGCATGCAAAGTAAATTTATTGTGGCAATAGTCCAATAAATTAGGATGAAAATTAATACCAGGGATCCAGAAAGCTTTCAATCCCAATTCAGTTATTTAATGGACAACTTCTTATCTTTTTGAATCTAATCTCATAGTTTAATGGCTGAGGTTATGTCAGAATTTATATGGTTAAGAATCTATGTTTATTTTAAGAGGTGATGATCAAATATCAAAAATGAGGTTGATATTCCCTTTGACTGTAAAAATGAAAGTGAACAGAAAATGACATAAAAATTATCATTATGTACCAAATTAGAAACAAAATTACACGTCAGTTATAAATTTCAATTAAAAAAATACCATGTAAGTGGTTATTTTCAGGGGTAGTAAATTTCATGGTATCCTTTTAACATGTTTGATTTCATCCATGCAGAATGAAATATTTGTGATATATTATCATTCACTGTTTAAATCTCATATAAATTATATTCTGCAGTATGCAATTTCCCCAACATCAGAATAAATTCATGAAAATTAACACTTATGCGGTATTAATAAACACTACTAGAATGTTGTTTCTGAATTCATTGCTAGTCCATTTTTTTCAGGATTTAATTATCTAAAAAGTATGAGTTATCTTCCCTGAACTTTAATTACAACCTTTACAAAATAGCCTAAGATGCATAGAGGTAGTTTAAACCTGTATCTTTAACTAACTTGTGGCCTTTACAAGGTACTCATTTCTATATTTTAACATTCAATCAACTGCAACAACAATTTAGTTACTATTGGTTTTGCAGTCGGGGAAATGTTCATTGTGGGTCTCGATGGGGTTTAAGCAGGAAGCATGATTGGCTAATTACAGTGAACGGGTAACCACATTGTCATAAAAATGTGCCCGTGAGTGGAAAACACTGAAAAAAGTCCTAAAGAACCAGGAAAAGTGACATTGTTTAAGAATCTTTGTAAAATGTTTTCCTGCTCTTGAAACAAGAAAATGGAAAAAAATTGCAGAGATTTTAGGAAAAGGACCCCCATTGAGATCCCCTTCATTATATGATGACTGTCACCTTGAATCACTGAATAGATTTATTCAGTGGATAATACAATAAAAGCTGTGGTTAACATAAAAAATAAAGGTTACTCAGTAGTTTTTTTTTAAAAAAAGAAGAGCCTTCGGTATAAAAGTGTTATTGAAAGCAAGTTCAAATGTATAGTTTTACAGTCTCATGAGACTGTTTGATATGAATGACATAAAATGCTGTCTATGAAATTATGATTGTCATTTTATGCAGAATTATGGAAATCATTCATCATTTTGCATTTTTGTGGAATTTATCAAAAATAAACTTTCATGTAATTTGATAACAATGAAATCTTAAGTACTTAACAAGAGGTACTTATTCCTCAATAAGTAAATAGAACAAAAATAAATAGAACAAATAATATAATTTGATTATAGTAAAAGTACATGTTCTACAATGGTAAAACTAATACCTTGTATAATGATCATACCATACCCTGAGAGATAAGGCCAAAAAAAAATTTGCAATTTTTTTGAATTAAATAAACAAAAGATAATATTCAAATTAAAAAAGATAAAACCAAATGTAAAATTTATGAAAAAATGTGAGTTACAAACAGAATTTACAAAAAAGCAATATTTTATTAAAATTTGATATGTAAGGCAAAAGCAAATATCTGTAAATGTATATACATGTATGTTCTACATTTTGAATGCTCTTTATACTTTCATCTAGGTGTGTTACAAAACATACATGTATATGCATTGGTGCATCAGTATCTTTCCTGTTTGGTGAAAAGATCCAAGAGACAAAATAATGAATCAGATTCACTAGAGATGTAAAATTATTAATCTCCTACTCATATTATTAACTTTTAATAATTTGAGTAGGAGAATAATACTGACCCCCAAAGATTAAGACTGACCCGCCAAGGTTAATAATGACCCACTGAAATTAAGAGTGACCCACTGAGATAAACATACTTATCCTCTTAGGATGGATAATTTTGGAGTGTCAAATTATTAATCTTGGTGGGTCACTCTTAATTTCAGAGGGTCAATTATTAATCTTGGCGGGTCAGTCTTAATTTCAGAGGGTCAATTATTAATCTTGGCGGGTCAGTCCTAATCTTCAGGGGTCAGTATTATTCTCCTACTCAAATTATTAAAAATTAATAATTTAAGTAGGAGATTAATAATCTGACATCTCTAGTGATTCAATTCTTATAATTACTGCCTGGACATTGAAAACTTGCAGAAACAAATAAAAAAAAACAGAATTTTACTGAATAATAAACTCTAACTTTAGTTTGAAGTTGTGCTTATATATAATATAGCTAATAAAATTAAAGGTTTTCATGGCCTCTAGCAAAGTCTATATTTCATTTTTCAATTACATTTTGGTGGTCATTTGGGAACTAGTCTTGAGCATATATAAGCACTTTTATAAAACATAAAATTCAATTAGTTTGGCCTCTTATTTAACATAAAATAAATTCCATTCATTCTTCATTATAAATAAAAATTAAATATTTAGTCAAAAGAATTAATGTAAAAAAATAGACATATAAAAATATCAACCTATAACCTCCATATAAGTATTAAATTGCAATGACAACCTTCAAATATAGTACATAAATTTCGTATTTTCACAATGATAAAAATTCTTCTTTTCTTGCAAAATATTCATTCAACTTCATAATTGCATAGCTGTAAATAAAATAGATAAAAGTATAAATGTATGATATATAAGCAAAGAAGTATGTACGATAAGAGGCATATTTAGCCCCCAGAATTAGCTATCTTTTCACTTTACTTGGTATATCACAGTTAATATATTGCTTCAATCAAAATTCAAGTTAATGGGTGCAGAAACATCATCTTATCATTCTTCCAGATTTAGCAAAAATCAACAAATTTTTGTCAATTTTTTCTTCATATTTTGGCACAGTAAGCAAGGAGCACATGCTTGCACCAATGAGATATTTCGATATACTGATAGTAAATAAAACTGTCATATTTTCATTTTTAGCGTGTCTTTTTAGCTTTTGATATGAAAATTTTGAAAAAGAAATGTGCAGACTTGAAGTCAACTACCAATAAAACATTAATCTGCTTTGAAATAGACAAATGCTCTTACCGAAATTTTATTTCCATAGAACCAATACCATATACCCCGTAAATACATAGTTAGGCAGTTCAAACACCAACAATTTTTACAACAGTGAAATATCAGGGCATGTTTAACATGTCTTGATGAACTAAAGTAAAGTGACATCATCAACTGATTTGTCAACAAATTTCATTGGTCAATCAATAATACAATCCAGATTTCAATGGGAAAGATCAAAATTGACTACACTATAGTAGTAACTACAACTTGCTTTTTGTCAATACCTCAAATGTATTACAAGATAACATGGCATAATTTTACTTTAAGGGACCCTGCACTTATATTCTTACCCTATCCGTAACCTAACACTAAAAGGACACTAACCCTTACCCTATCTCAAACAGTAACCCTGACCTATACTTTAATCCTAACCAAACCCTACCTTGTAAAATGTCCTCAAGTAGTGGGTCCCCTATATTAAAATTAGGCCTGTAACTTTATACTTTCTTTTTATTGACATATTCTATTTTTGTATTTCTGTTTCATATTTACTACATGACACTCTTATAAAGCTTTATACAATACTTAATATAGCAGATCCCCTCCACTTATAATAACCAAAATACTTACTCTAAATAATCAAAATCTATCTTGGAGTACTTTGCCTGTATCAAGGCCCATAGTCCCCAGAAAAAGTGAGCTGCCTGAAATTAAAATATCAAATTAAAATATATAACTAGGCATTGCTTATAAAAATAAAATCCTGTCTTATCCTTACATGACTTGTACCATAATAAGCAAATGATTTGCATTGTCTAAAGGTTTGGTTTAAAAACATTGTTCACCTTAAACCATTGTACTAGTACTGAATCAATGCATATTTACTGTTGGTTAGGCCACACCAATTTAATTTCTTGTTCTTCGGACTTTTTGGCCTAAAAATTTGGGGCGAGCGAACGATAAGAAAAATTTTTATTTTTATTTTAAAAATTGATTATTTTGAGGCGAGTACCAAATCACAGGGGCGAGCGAGTAATTCATTCTTTATCTATTTATTTTTTTTTTGAAAACATATAAAATATTTATTTGATTAAGTTGTTATTATCTCATATTAACTCTTAAATGGTGCCATTAATCTTAGACACATTTGTAATGTAAGAATAACACATAAATGCATTTTCTCTTGATTATATTCTTACCAATATATTTGAAATGTTTATTTGATTACAATGTATATTCTCACCAATTGTTTAGAAAGTTTATCTTCATTTCCTATTTCTCTCGATTTAATTTTGCATATCATTGAATAAAAAGTTCTGTGCCATTTTGATTATTCATACATGTACACATTTTCCAATTCAGGACAACTATCATGACCTCAAATTGTTGCAAATCAAAATTAAAGCAAGATTAACTCAAGCAAGAAGTTACTTCTCTATTTACATGTATATTAGTCCGACTGCATTCTCTCATCATCACCATAGTACTTATTGAAAAATGAAAAAAAAACTTTTAACAGTCATAGTCAATTTCAGTACTCATTTTGACAAATTACATATATACATTCTTTTGTATCTCTTAAGCTCAGGTAAAATGAAAACATTTGGAAGACAGACAAAAATTATATACTGTTTAGAGGCCTAGCAAGTAACAAGAATCAGAAATGTATATAGTGCACAACAAATCAAGCTTATTTAAACACCAAAAACTAACTTAAGGAGGCTCAATCCTGATGTTGTTTATATCAAGGATTTCTTGAAACCTATCTTCACTGACTTAATGAAATTATAAAATGAAATATATAGGTCCGTGTGTTTTAACGGAGATAGAGCACATAATAATTGGCGGCAAATGGATTTCTCTGGATTTTCCCTTAATTTAACATTGGCACTATCTTTTGTCTAAACGCCAGGAAGTTATATAAAGAATTTTATGAAAACTTGTCAGATGTCTCAAAATGAACTATAGAAGACAGTCGTGAAATACAAATTGGTGGTCCGTGTGCAAAATTATTTAAGCCATAGAACTGGAGAAAACCACAGAAGTTATGAAATCTGACACAAATTCATATATGTGATGAGTGAGCCACCTTAAGGGTACTCACTGCATGAGGGCATTGGATATTGTTATATTGTGCGTTTTGTTGATTTACCAGAACCTGTACTGGCCAGCTTACTAAAATAGAGATAACTTCAAAGACTACAGTCTACCATGCAGAGACAGTTACCCAGTTTTTAATACATTTTTAATTGTTGCAAGGATTGTTACAAAGCTCAAATTGAAATCTTGCTGAAATTTAACAATCAGACTGACATTATCTGTAGAAATTTTTATATTAAATATGGACAACAAGCACAGTGAGGATTTCAGTGCAAACACTACCTACATGTAATTCACATAATAGTACCTAGCCCTGTTAGTACAAGACAGACAGCATCATGCTCCAACATACATGTACATGTGCAACTCTACCTGTCTACACCAATAATTTGCCTATAAGGGACCAACCATTTAACTTGAAGGGGGGGGTTATGGCTTTTTTTTCTGGAATTTCTTTATTTTTTTAACTAGTACAAACAAAATATTTTTTTTGAAAATAAACATTATTTTTTTGGACAGAAAGCCCCATTCAGAATATTTTTTTTTCATCACTTTTGCAGCTAAGAAATTTTTTTCACATAAAATCAGAATCAGAATATTTTTTTCGAAAAAAACCATAGCCCCCCTCTTCAGGTTAAATGGTCGGTCCCTAAATAGAAACACTTTTCCATTATTTTGAGTCTCGTGGGAATATAGAAATAATTGTCATCACATATAAGTAAGGACACCTTGTGAGATACCCGACATACTATATTCAGGATGCCGTCATTGCTGGTCATATCAATCAGATCATCTGTTGTGATCAGTTTATGTGTTGATTACAGGTGAAATAAATTTTCCTGCTCCCTTTCATAAAATTTGTCAATGAAACGGTCTGATCTAACATGAAAATAGCAAAGTGCTTCGTGTTTAATTTACAATCATAAGTTCAGTTCAACAAAGGCGTCATGGCACATAGACAAATTGGAAGGCGTCATGGCACAATGTGGAAGTCGTTGAAATAATACCAAGTTTTTTTTCAATATTTCAAAGGCAATGATTCGTACAGAAATCATTGTTATACATCCTTGTTATTTGTAAAAAGATGACATTTACCGATTACGAACTTGCCTTGCTGCACGATTGAAAAAATGTTGTTCTTTCGGCGTCAAAAATCGCTGAAGCGTATGTTTACTGCTTAAAACATAAGTCATCTTGAATATATCGGCATTTATCATGAAATATATCACAAAATGTATCAATTAAAGGCAGTAAACTCGTCAATTTTGTCAGCAAACGTGAACCATGTGAAAAGATTTTTCCCAAACAGGAAGCGATGAATTAATTTTAAAATTCAGTTCGGACCGGAAAAGGGCGGAATGTGGGAAAATTTCATTTTTATTTTTATTTCACTTTTGAAAAAGTATGTGCGGGCGGGTCCGAAGAACAAGAAATTAAATTGGTGTGGCCTTATAGAAATCTATTCAAAATACCTTTGCCATGCTATGATGACCAATAACTGCAGCTGTACCTCATGTACTAAACAAGTTAGTATATGGTGGTAAAAAAAATAGCACATATAGTACAGTGGTTAAACAGAATGAATTCAATGACATTTTTCTAAATTCAATTTTTATCCATTTAATATTGAAAGTGCTAAAAACAGAGGTATAAATGAAATGTCTAATTACCTACCCTTTGTGGCTTCTGGCAATTATATTCCCTTATGAAACCTGTATATTTTATCATTTGTTAAGGTGGCTCACTCATCACATTTTGGAATTTATGTCAGATGTTGGAACTCCTCTGGTTTTCTCCAGTTCAATGGCTTTAAGAATTTTGCACACAGACCCCAACTTTTTATTTCATGAATGTCATTTATAGGTCAAATTAAGACACCTGACAAGTTTTATTCTTGATACAACTTCCTAGATTTTAGACAAAAATTAGTCCTAATGTTAAACTAAAGGAAAATCCAGAGAAATGCATTTCCTGCAAAATCTTTAAAGTCTTGTATCTCCTTTAAAAGCACACTGACCTATGTGTGTATATATTTCTTTTTACCATTTCATTTACCGTGATTTCCTGACATAGGGCGGCACGGGTCTATAAGCCACAGGGCCTCTTTTTAGGGCTAAAATATGTTTTTTTCTTAGACAGGCTTGTAAGATGAACGAAATCGTCATGTTGACAAGTCTATGTATGAGCAATAGACAGAAGATTAATTGGTTATTCTGTTTTTTGTTTCAGATATATACAGATGAAGATATTTATTATAATAAAATGTGAAAAAAATAATAAAATAAAATGTGTGTTTACTCTGTAAACTGTCTAATTGGTTCGTGAATTGAAGCCGTCTCCCTTCAACTTTCATGACAATGGACAGTTTGTTTTTAATCCCATAGTTGTTGTTTTATCAAGCCATAAAGGTTTATACAACCCCTGAACTGTTTTTAATGCAATGATTATTAAAATCATCAAAGAAAATTAGAAAGTACTCAATTTTACAATGTCTGTTTGTTTTTCCGGTGAAGCCCACGCCATGTTAACCAAGATGTGACCTTGTAATCAGCTAATTGCCAGGTGTTACTTTCTACCCGGGGGCATTGTTAATTTTGATTGTATATCAGTTTAATAATCAGTTTTTAAAGATGCCTTTTCTAATAAATTTAAAATATACTCATGTCTTATCTATTTGTGATGAACACGCACATGACATGATCAATTCCAGGTAAAGAACAGGGCCCTGATTATGCACAACAGCTGATGTGACAACGTTGTTTGATGCATTTATAACTCAATACAAAATTTATTGAACTGAAGAAAAGGAATAAAGCTGTTGTTAATTAAAAGGGAACAAATGTTACTTGATCATTTCACTATAAGATTTTTCTCTTACTCTGTTAAAAATTCTACTTTGTTTTGATGGGCCCGATTATGCATTAAGATTTCATGTGGGGAATCCCATTTTAAATATGATGAGATTTACGTTCTGTGCAGCATATTTCTCCAAAAAATGTTGAGTAAAGCATTTAATAGATGGTTTACTCAACATTTTTTCTAATAGATTGTTAGAAAAGATTAAGGCAATAATTTATCTGGCCAATAGTGTAAGTAAGCTTGGAAGCAAGGAATTTTAACGTAAAGGGAGATAAATACTAAATTATATAAAAGTGTTGAAAGTACTCAGGGGTTAACAAATCCACTGGTCCGAGGTCCGGGACCTGGGAATTTAAAATATGGACCAGTGCATAACACCATTCAAAAAGACGATGGACCAGTGAAAAATCAGAGGAAATGATTTACTTCACGTTTCATGTTGTTTACTTTTTCATTGATCCAACTCAATTATAAACTTTGAAAACATATTGATTGATCCTTACTTTCAAGCGCATTGAAGACTGATCTTCTTCTTGCTTGACAGCAACGGGAAATCCCTATCTATGATATAAGCGTAAAACTAAAGTTGATCGACATGATGTCATTTCGTGTTTCAGTGGTTTTATCAAAAGTGGTGAATTGTAACGTTGGTCGTTAGTTACTTATAACGTTTGTAACGTAACTTTAGTAATATGATGTCCAGGCCCAAGTTCACAGTTTTCATCTTGCATGTTCTCATTGTCCTTCGAATCTTGTTCCTAGCGTTTTTTGGTGCATTTTTCCTTGGTCATTTATATAATTTCACATTTTTTTTCTGTGCTCAGGGCAAGAACATGCTTCAAATGTATTGTATCACAAAAGTCTCCATTATATTTGACCAGGAACTTGTATTAAGGACAGGTAGAGAGAGTAGGAAATTTTTCATCTTCTGAACTCTCTGGACTTATCAATTTTGGTACTTTAATGTTGAGGGCTGTCAAGGAAAAGGGATCTGGTAGAAGTTTGTGAATTTTATATATGATACCAGTCAAAGGATGAATGGTATAGGTAAAAAATAATTAACTTTACAGCATAGAATTTTTGTATAATCCTTCATAAAAGTTAATATTTTACCCTATGGGAAATGAAAAAAAAATTGTGGTCTCGGACTTGCTTTGAACTTTGGGCCAGTCTGTACGGGCCACTGAAAATTTGGTCAGGACCAGTAAGGTTCTGGAAAATTTTTTTAACCCCTGGTACAGTGTATTGTTGTTGGGATTGTCAAACATTGAACTACTAAATTGCTGTCAAAAATGCGGGATTACGATGTGATGTATTAAAAAAAAACACATTAAGACTATTCTTTGTCAAGATTATATTATATCTCTTAGAAAGAATTTTTTCATGCCTTTGTTTGGATGATTTATTTCTACATCATATTAAATTATTATAAACTGATTAAATTCCATTTTTTATAGTAATTTTATTGTACATTTCCTTCCTTGGTAGTAAACGAAAAACTAAATAAATATTTATGGACTATTTTACTTCGATTTCTTGTTGGCTGTAGGTGTAACCAGAACATGCATGATCGACACTTTACAATTGCCAATTTATTTGGAATGCCTCTGGATTGATCCAAACACCTTTTCTGCACATTGATACAAACATGTTTGCAAAATATTACAATGGATTGAAAGCATAGATGTCTTGACCAATTTAAAAACATTTTTGACCATTAAAGAATTCTGTGTTATCTCTAATTTGGAGTCCCTCTACGGTTATCTTCATGTAAACAAAAAAGCAACATGGCCTCACGGGAATAAATAAACAACAAATACGATCTCCAAACTTTCTATTGAGTGTACACAACAACATTTTTATTGATGAAATATACACAAAATATAAACAAAACACATGTCAATTGGTTGTTTTCACTGCTTTCAACAACAAGAAAAAATGTCTGACAACATGCTCTGTGACTTGCTTTTGTCATACATTAGCCGCACCTCTGTATAAGCCGCGGGGCCACCATGGAAGGAAAAAAAATAGCGGCTTATTTACCGGAAAATACGGTAGTCTACTATGCTTAATCAATCAAAATATGTTTCAAGAAATCCTTGATATAAACAACATCAGGAATGAGCCTCCTTAATGTTAATTTCATTAAAATTATTCAAGTCGATCATGAGTTTTGCTTATGATGTAGTATTGAGGGGCCTGATGGGGGGGGGTCTCATCATGAATCACGAAAAATTATTCGGACCAATCACAGTTCACGGGAAATTCATTTTGTCAATCACGGATCACGATGAATATCTATTTTTTGAAAATAAGGATACATTGAAAACCACCATATGAACACTTCACTACACAGCACATTATATATATATATATATATATGTTACCGTAGTCTAATTTGCGACGGTGTTTATTAAATTCATCGTTATTTTATTTTATATATTACTAACTTTTCATATTGTGGTCCATTTGTGGGGAGCAACAAGTCGTAAAAAGACTATGTATGGCGACAGGCATCTTTCATCCATCTGGAGAACATTGATGGATGTACCGCAACAACATATATAGTGTTTCATATTCACATACCAACATAGGGAAATAAATAAAAAGAGGACTGTACATGCAAGTTATCTACGGTTTGTCATGAGATTTTACACTTAGATATAAAAAATAAATTAAATTTTAATGTAATAAATATAAAACAGTATGCCTATTCTAAATATACACTCTTACTCCGTCATAATTTCAATTTACCTTATCGAACACACCGTTATATCTTTCAATCATCAAGGAACCGATAAGTCTAATCGTTTACATCAAAGCGGACGATTTCAGCTCGTAGCACGGAATATCTTTATTTGGTATAATTCTGGTAACTATATGTTTATTTATGGTTAGAAAAGTCAGTGGAACTATTGTTTTTTATTTATAGAATGATTTTCAATCCAGATTGCTTAATAATATTATGTAAAATTAAAGTATTACTGTACGACTATCAGGACATGCAATAAAAATACACAGAGGACTAGAACATGACAAAAAGTAGCGTTGCGTTTTTTAATTATATTGAAAGTAACAGCCAATACAGTAGCAGTGTGATTTGCTCATCAACAAGAATGTACAGTGGGAGAACCGCTGTCCGCGCATCCGGTGTTTCCGCGCATCACCGACCTTTAGATATTGAAGTCAATTTTGGCTAACATAAAACGTTGTGTCAATAAGTTTACAACTTTAACTTTTAATTTTCGAAAAAAAAAATAAATTACAAAATTTGGTGGAGAAACACGTCATTATATCATTGAAATAATAAGTTTCTTTTACCACATGGTTTGTTTTGTAAAAATCTTTCTTTTTAACATTCCTATGCTGGGTTTTCTAGGTCATGCCCAGACACACCGGCCAATACAATGTTTACGCAAAATTGGGCCAAGCTGTGTTCAGGACCCAATATCACATAGTACAGGTCTTCACATTGAGTCCCGCAAGTCAAAAACAACACACCGTAGTGATGCTTATCATGATAATTGTGTGCATATACAGAATCATTTGAATATTTTAAGGCATACTTGAGTTATCGTTTAACAATGAAAAGTGTGACAGATGGACAGAGTGATTAGTATAGCACCCCCTTACATGAGTAGACGGTTACTGCAAACTGTGTAAACATAGGAACGTGATTACTGCAGATCCTGATACATCTAACTATATAAAATCTGGACAGTGAAGGCCTATATTTTTGTAAATAACAATTTGAGGAAGTATGTATATATGCTATCCAACAATATATATGATACAGATGATCCCTGCAAATGTAGTCATCTCATATGCTTGGTTTATGTGATTCTAGAACATTAAATACTTTCATTGTTCAATGTTTAGCTAATACATGTAATACGGTATTTGTCGTACAAACCAAAGACTGGGTTTAGTTATTTTTATAGTCAAAATTGGACATAGACCACAAATTCTACATCCGGTTTCAGGGTAGTCTAATGTAGTTCCTAATTAAACAGGAGTATTTTTGAAAAAATAATAATGGTAGAGTTTGTTTGGTAATGGAGTTTTACTTTGTGGTAAAATTAAAGTATATACTTGGAAGTTTACAAAAATATTTTTTTTGCGGAGGAATCTTGATCTAATTTGGCAGCAGCATGCCTCTGCAAAGGGGTGTAATTAGCCATGAATTTACATATAAGCTCCAAATCTTGACCCCTCTTTGATTGAATTTCAAATGCCAGAGTAAAATGCCGGTCAACATATGTCATGCTTTTCAGGTTTTACCTAGACCGGATATTATTAACTGTGTATACGGAAAATTTAGGCCTAACATATGCGTGCAAGAAAATATACGGAAAAGTTGTAACAAAGACATATAGTGAAATTAATTGTGGTCTATGTCCAATTACTTCATCTAATTTGATAAACATAAACATTGTACTATATTAAAGTTTCCAATTTTCGGTAGTAAGATGTATTGGGGAATGCAGTAATCGCTTTAATATTTTTTTACCAGTTTACAGTAATCAAACGCCCAAGTCTACTCTTGTCAGGGAGTGTATAGGGTGCACCACTTTTCGCGGCGTGGCTTATAAGAGGTCCAAAGGTGAATGAATTCATTAATTGAACCTGATGACCAATTTTCAAAACAAATGGGTGCTCAACATTTTCCAATACAAAATTATGTATGAATTGACATACATTTTAGTGCTGTTGCTGGTAAATCAAATCTTTCATCAGACTGTAAGCATGTATTATTTTTAGCCTAAAAGTAACATTGGTCAATTAATTAAGTTTGCATTGCATAAAATCTCCTCCATTAATCGAGTACACTGCTCATTCTACTTCTTGTTATTATTTGCAGTAAGGGACCGACCATTTAACCTGAAAGGGGGGGGGGGGCGGTATGGTTTTTTTTTCTGGACAGAAAAAATTTTTTTTTTTCGAAATTAACATTATGTTTTTGGACAGAAAGCCTCCTTTCGAAATTTTTTTTTCATCATTTTGGCAGCCAAAATATTTTTTTTCACATAAAATCAGCTCCAAAATATTTTTTTAGTAAAAAAACCATAGCCCCCCTTTAAGTTAAATGGTCGGTCCCTAACTATTAGTTGCTCTTCAGGTCGTAAAACTACTTCACATAAACATATCGCAACTTGATTGAAATAATTTCTCCATTTTGATCCATGATAATGTATTATATTGTTCTTACTCGGTATTCGTTTGTCGGTAGGTCTATAGCTAAAATTTGTATTGAAAATGCTATTTGCTCGGTTAGATTAAAAGTAGATAAAAATACGTCGAAACTGGGCTCCCTTTGAAAAATGTATACTGAAACTTGACGTGTTTGAGATCGACTCACACCTAGATTTATATCTTTTCCACAGAATTTTTGTACAGTTCGAAGCTCATGTAGCCGTGAAGTTTCTTTGTTTACAAATAAGTTTGGAATTTTGAATAACTGGCAATGACAAAACTGAAATTGGGTACCACCACATTACGATATAGAATCATGGAATAACATGATGTTGAAATGGACGGGACATCTTTATTAAAAAGGGAATATGCGTATGGTACTTTATGGTCCTTTATGAACGGCGATCAATACTGAATTACTGATACTAAATTAGTGGTGATCAATCATGAAAACTTGTAAAGGGGATCCTGTCATAACCTCTTTTTTTCGAGGTCCAAATTTTGTTGCGTTGTTATAGCATATGTTTTCGTGCCCTCCTTGACATTTTCTATCCGACTTATTTTGATGTCTACTTCTTTCCCAAATCCTCTTTTTACTGCCTCCTCTGTCAAACCTGTTTGTTTTTTAGTTTGTGTAAGACCTGGGTAAAAGGCAAAAATCTTGCTCATTTAAAGCCATTCTTTTCCGCTCTTTCCCCTCAATGAATTCATTTTGGTCAATCCCTACTTTTGGATCGATATAATAGATCAAAACCTCCACAATACATGTACTGGTGAGCGCCATTATGGAATCTGATCAGGTTACTGTTTCTTTCGTTCTACCATGAAAGACATGAAAAGACAAAGGTGTGGCGAAACCAGTTTAAAAGGTCGCACTAAAAACTTTTTGGAACTGGTTCAATCCGATTACCAAGTGAAACCAGTCAAAGAAAGAGACAAAAAAAACCTCTGTTTTTTTATGCATTTTTTTTTATTTGAAATACAAAAATATGTTCACAGAAAACGTAAATTTAGCATGGTAATCACGGAGAACGGAAAATCAATTTGATCAAGAACGACTCACGGACAATGTTCTAATAACGATTCACGACAAATTAATGAAAGGGAAAACGAATCACGGGAAATTGAAATTCCCGATCACGGAGAACGAAATAAACCCATCGGCCCCCTCAGTATTTGCAAAGGAATCAATTAAATTCAAATTATCTCCCCTTCATGATGTTGGCCTATAATCTGTCCTTCCTTTGTGTTAAATTTGTGAAAATCCTTGAAGTGGTTTAAGAGGAAATGCACTTACAAAATGTTTGAACAGACATGGAGATTCCTATATACTCTTAAACTCGTTAGTGGTATGAACAGAAACATTTTTCAACAAACACCTTTTCAATGGTAAAAACTGGGCCATACAAAAACTCCTGTCATCTACATATGCAATTCACTTTTGTCAACATAAAGAATTTTTTTTTTCAACTGTTAAATCATCAAAATGTATGACTTATGGGTAAGCTTACTATTTTTGCATTGTTTTTTATAAATAATTTAAAATAAATAACAAGTTTTTGAAAAATGCTATACAATGTTGTGATGGTACAAGATTTGTGTATAAAGACTTTTACAGGAATGATCAACTTACTAAGGCACATTTGTTGACTTGAACATAAAATTTATATACATCTTCATCTGTAACTAAGGAGGTGATGTTATTTTGCTGATTCCATTCTTTTAAGTAAGTGCTTAGCCATTCTAATTGGTATTCTTTGTCTGGATATCTGCGGAAATCTACATCATCAACTCCTGGAATGAAATACATGAATATTTGAATTAACTAAAATACTGAAAAAGCCAGGAAGGCCGAGACAACATTTTTTCATAGTATTGTCCAACAAGAAGTAGTAAATTTCAGGCTTGATATTAAATTATTCCTACTAACATGACTAACACAAGCTGGAAACCAGAGGCTCCCTGGAGCCTATATCGCTCACCTGGCTTTCATTTGCCACAATCAAGCTAACATTGTAAATTATACAGTTGAACTTCAGTCTCTCAAACTTTGGTAGAGCAAACACCACCATTAAGTTAGTACGGGAGTTTAAAATTGCACATCATTCTTGCGCATGTGACTAAAAATTGGAATTCACTATGGGAACGTTGTCGAAACCATTTCCAATATCTTGTAATAGCTAAGTTTGATGAAATATGCCACTTTTATTGCGTAACAATGCAGAATATCTAACATTTCAGCTAACTCCAGTTCAATTAAGGGGAGATAATTTGTATAGAAATAATAGGAAAAAATGTGTTTTTCGCGATTTATTCAAAAATAAGTTGGTGACTCCCAATTTTTTTCATGGAAATTAAAGGACAGTATATTAGCTATTAATTTACCAATTTTTAAAAAATTCTATCTGATGTAACTAAAATAATTTAAAATTTTGTTAGAATTTGCTAATTTTCCCTAATATTTCAACCAAAATAGCAGATTTTTACATTTCATATATCATTCTTATTTGGCCGGTGACCCCTTATTTTTATTTTATTTTTCGTATGCTCTAATAACCAGAGGCTCCCAGGAGCCCGTATCGCTCACCTGGCTTTCAGTTGCCACAATCAAGGTAACAATGTAAGTTATACAGTTGATCTTCAGTTTCTCAAACTTTTGTAGCTTGAACACCTCCAATATCTTGAACTGTTTTTAAAGTCTGATCATATTTTATTATATTTCTTTGTTGGGCTTTTTTGATAAAAAATGTTCTTGCTAAGGACCACTTTCGACACCTGTTTTGAAGTCGAGACGTCATTTTGTAAATGGCAGTCAACAAACAATTTTCAACATAGGTTTTGAAGTCGCAACATCAATATCTATTTGGAAATCAAATTTCTTTGAAATCGGACGATGTTGAATTTTCCCACCTTTTTGGCAGCCATTTTAAATATGGCGGTCAACGAACAATTTTTAACATCAGTTTTGAAGTTGCGACATCAAGACCTATTTGGAAACCAAATGTCACTGAAATCGGACAACCTTGAATTTTCCCGCCTTTTTTGGCGGCCATTTTGAAAATGGCGGTCAACGAACAATTTTCAATATCGGTTTTGAAGTCGCAACATCAATATCTACATGGAAACCAAATTTCATTGAAATCGGACAATGTTGAATTTTCACGCCTTTTTGGCGGCCATTTTGAAAATGGCGGTCAAGGAACAATTTCAAACACCGGTTTTGAACTCGCAACATCAAGATCTATTTGGAAACCAAATTTCATTGAAATCGGACAATGTTGAATTTTCCCGCCTTTTTTGGCAGCCATTTTGAAAATGGCGGTCAAGGAACAATTTTCAACATCAGTTTTGAAGTCGCCACAGCATGGCAAACATTTCATCAACTTACACTTAACCTTCATCTTCTATAGTTTTGGAAATAACAGATGAAAAATACGAAAATTTGAAAAATTCAGTAATAAAAGGGCAATAACTCCTACAAGGGTTCATGGATTTTCTTCAAAATTTCAGGGTGGGTAGGTCTTAATATGCTGAACATTTTTGCAATTTACACTTGACCTCTATCTGTTACACTTTTAGAAATAAAAATTAAAAATGCAAAAATTTTGAAAATTTCACGGAAAAAGGGCTATTACTCCCAGACCGGTTTTCAGATTTTCTTCAAAATTGCACTGTGGGTACATCTCATCATGCTGATCATTTTTACCCCATGTCAGATTTTTGATATCTGTAACGGTTTTCGAGTAATTTGCAAAAAAAAAGCAATTTACCCCTATGTTCTATTTTTAGTAACAGCTGCCATGTTGTTTGGTCTACGGACATAAAGATCACAAACTTGAAAGAGCATACCCTGGTGATGATTCAGGCCAAGTTTGGTTAGTATTGGTCCAGTAGTTTCAGAGGAGAAGATTTTTTAATAAAAGTTAACGGACGGACGGATGGACGGACGGACGACGGACGGACAACGGACGCCAAGTGATGGCAAAAGCTCACATGGCCTTTGGCCAGGTGAGCTAACAAAGGGTAAATCAAGAAAATATCAGAAAATTCTATCTGAAAAAATTTTAGACCCCAGTACCACCTTAACTTGGACTCTATTTTTTTAAGTCTGATCATTTTTACTGTACTTCTTTGTTGGGCTTTTTTGACAAAAATTGTCTTGCTAAGGACCACTTTTGACATCATGCAGTTTGAAGTCGAGACATCATTTGGTAAATGGTAGTCAACAACATTTTTTAACACCATATCTTTAAGTTACGACATCAATATCTATTTGGAAACCAAATTCTATTGAAATCTGACTATGTTGAATTTTCCTGCCTTTCTGGAGGCCATTTTGAAAATGGCAGTCAACAAACCATTTTCAACACCGGTTTTCCAGTAACGACATCAATATCCACTTGGAAACCAAATTTCATTGAGATCAGACAATGTTGAATTTTCCCGCCTTTTTTGGCGGCCATTTTGTAAATGGCGGTCTACGAACGATTTTTAACATCAGTTTTGAAGTTGCTACATCAATACCTTTTTGGAAACCAAATTTCATTGAAATAGGACAATGCTGAATTTTCCCGCTTTTTTGGCGGCCATTATAACAAGAGGCTATCAAGAGCCTGTATCACTCACCTGGGTCCTATGCAGCACTATAATTCCAAATTGATGGTCCATCTTTGATGGTGTATGTACATAAAAAATCAGAAACTTTTTATAAAATTGAATTTAAATTGTTCAAGCAGTTTCAGAGAAGATTTTTGAATGCAGTTTCCAAACTTTAAGGGCCTATGTTAATCTACGTTCCCTGCTGGCAGCTATTTAACATAAAACTTTGAAGAGGGTCACCCAAGGACTATCATATCAAAAGTCTACTAAAATTGTTAAAGCAGTTTCAGAGCAGATCTTTTTATCCATTTCCCATTGGGTCCTATGTAAAACTAAGTTTTGCCACTGGTAGCCATGTCGGAAAATGGATCAGCACCAAAGTAACAAACTTGGTCAAAATCTCACAAGTTTCATTTATGCAATGTTTAAATTGAATCCATTCAGTGGTTTTCTATTATATCTTTGTATGCATTTCCCCTTTGGGTCTAATTCATTGCTGGAGGCTATATTGGATGATGGATCAGCACCGAAGAAACAACACTTGGTCAGCTTCTCATAAGCATCATTTATGCAAAGTTTGGTTTTAATCTATTCAGCAGTTCTCTAGAAGAAGATCTTCTGTTAAATTAAGTTCACAGCTGGTGACACTTGGTCAGCACCTGACAGGCATCATTCATGCCATGTTTGATTTAAATCCATTCAGCAGTTCTCTAGAAGATCTTTGTATGCATTTCCCATAGGGTCCAATGCTGTGGGTCATATACGATGACGGATCGGCACCTAAGTAAAAATACTTAGTCAGCATCTCATAAGCATTATCAATGCCAAGTATGGGTTAAAGCAATTCAATGGTCCTTAAAAAAAAGTTCTTTGTATGCATTTTACAATTGCGTCCAATGTTAAAATTTAGTTCCCAGCTGGCAGCCATGTTGGATGACGGATCGGCACCAAAGTAGAAACACTTGGTCAGCATCTCATAAGCATCATTTATGCCAAGTTTGCTTCAAATCCATTCATTTGTCTTCAAGAAGAAGTTCTTTGTATGCATTTTCCGATAGGGTCCAATGTTGAAATTAAGATCCCCGCTGGCAGCCATGTTGGATGACGGATCGGCGGCACCAAAGTAACAACACTTGGTCAGCACCTCATCAGCAACATTCATGCTAAGTTTGTTTTAAATCCATTTGATGGTTCTCAAGAAGAAATTCTTTGCATGAATTTTCCCATTAGGTCAAATAGTAAACTAAGTTCCCCGCTGGCGGCCATCTTGGAAGAGGTCAGATAACTAGAACGTGTTCAATAAAATATAGTCCTTAACATGCCGAACATTTTTGCAATTTAAACTTGACCTCTATCTCAAAGCGTTTTTGAAATATAGGACAAAAAGTAAAAAATCATGCTAAATTTGACAAATAAAGGGCCACAACTAATATATAGGTACTTGGATTTTCTTCAAAATATCCATGTGGGTAGATCTTAACATCTGTTTTTTGCAATTCAAACTTAACCTCTATCTGTTATAGTTTTTTAATAGAAAATAAAAAACATCAAAATTTTGAAAATTTTACGGAAAAGGGCAATAACTCTTAGACGTGTCATCAGATTTTCTTCAAAATTTCAGCATGGGTAGATCTTCTCATGCTGATCGTTTTCACTCCGTCAGATTTTTGATATCTGTTAACGGTTTATGAGTTATTTGCCAAAAACTGTAATTTACCCCTATGTTCTATTTTTAGTAACGGCAGCCATGTTGTTTGACCTAAGACATACAAAATAACAAATTTGAAACTAGATACCCTAGTAATGATTCAGTTAAAGTTTGGTTCCATTTGACCCTGTGGTTTCAGTGGAGAAGATTTTTGAAAGTGAGCTAACGACGGACAGACGAGGGACGGACGGACGGACGCCAAGTGATGGCAATAGCTCACCCTGGCATAGCCAGGTGAGCTAAAAATGGCAGTCAACAAACAATTTTCAACACCGGTTTTCCAGTAACGACATCAATATCCATTTGGAAACCAAATTTCATTTAAATCAGACTATGTTGAATTTTCCCGCCTTTTTTGGCGGCCATTTTGAAAATGGTGGTCAAACAAACAATTTTCAACATCAGCTTTGAAGATGCTACATCAATACCTTTTCGGAAACCAAATTTCATTGAAATCGGACAATGTTGAATTTACCCGCATTTTTGGCGGCCATTTTGAAAATGGTGGTCAACAAAGAATTTTCAACACCGCTTTTGAAGTCGCAACATCAATATCTATTTGGAAACCAAATTTCATTGAAATCGGACAATGTTGAATTTTCCCGCCTTTTTTTGGCGTCCATTTTGAAAATGGCGGTCAACCAATAATTTTCAACATCAGTGTTGAAGTTGCCACAACATTGCAAACATTTTATCAATTTACACTTAACCTTCATCTTCTATAGTTTTGGAAATAAAAGATGAAAAAGATGAAAAATATGAAAATTTCAAAAATTCTGTGAAAAAAGGGCAATAACTCCTATAAGGGTTTTTGGATTATCTACAAAATTTCAGGGTGGGTAGATCTTGACATTCAATTTAAAGTTGACTTCTATCTCTTATAGTTTTTCTGATAAAAAATTAATAAAGTTAAAATTTTGCAAATTTTACAGAAAAAGGGCAATAACTCCAAGACGGGTTTTCGGATTTTCTTCAAAATTGCATTGGAGGTAGATCTTCCTATGCTGATCACTTTTACCTTTATGTCAGATTTTTGATATCTGTAACAGTTTTTGAGTTATTTGCAAAAAACAGCAATTTACCCCTATGTTCTATTTTTAGTAACAGCAGCCATGTTGTTTGGTCTTCGGACTAATCAAACACAATTTTTAAACTTCATACCCTTGTGATGCTTCAGGCCAAGTTTGGTTACAATTGGATCAGCAGTTTCAAAGAAGAAGATTTTTGAAATTGTTGACAGACGGACGACGGACAGACGGACGGACGACGGACGCAAAGTGATGGCAAAAGCTCACATGGCCTTTTAGGCCAGGTGAGCTAAAAAGACTGATTATAGTTAAACATCAAAGTATCTACAAACAGGAAGTAGTTGTGAGATACAATCACATTTACAAGGTAAATCATCCTTTTTAAGCTTCGGTTTATATATATCATATCAGACCATTCCTACTGATACAAAGCAAAAAATCTTAGATGAAAATTGATATACATGTAGCTAAAATTCAAAGTATCAGCTAACAGAGAGTTGTTGCTAAAAACCCAGAAAATTTCCTATACTTAAACACCATGGATATTATGAACAACAAATATATCTTTTTATTTACAAGGGCAGTTACTTATAAAAATTATTCAAACATCTCTGTAATATAAAGTATTTTAGCTCTGTATATGGTGATTGAACAACTTAAAATTTAATGAATTTTCTGGTTTTTTAGCAATCTTGCATTGCACATGTACTAGTAAATACCTGCATATTCACAGAAATGGTTCCCAATATCATACGGCTGGTAGTTAAACATAGCATACTCATGGTCTATAAAGCTGATTTTATCTGAAAAATAGCAAACATGTAGTAATAATATATTTTCTACCAACTGCTTTCAAAGTACAAAGGCTTTGAGACCAAAAATGGCTTTTATATGTGTCAGTAATGTTGTGTTATGCTTAATATATGTTCTAGTACTGCTGATGAGGAATTAATTTCCGAAATGGCCATACATTGCAGTTGGAGTTAGCATATGTGTTATGATCTCATGTTCATTTACTCATATCCTTTTGTAAAATAATTAATAAATGCATGAAGTCTTTACTGTTATCACCATTAATGTATTAATTTAAGGTAGATAGACAGTAATATTCATATCCATGAGATTTTGTTGTAAGTCGGCACAATTGAAAAACCAATCCTACTTACCTGAATTCTGTAATAAAAAGTATGGGTCACCATGCTTGATTTTTCTAACATTGAGATCAAAGTTTACCCATTTTAAGCAATTTTCACTTAAATTAACATAAAATGCACCGGGAAAATATGGAAAAGCAATTTTTAGCTTAATAGAAATGAACTTTATATCCATGAGAATTTGATAAACAGAAAGTTTATGATGTAATTTATTGCTTACAATAAAAAAATGTATATGTCACCATGCTTTTAACAGAGATCTTTAACAAAGTTTCCGAATTTAACATCAGTTACGGTAAAAGGGAGTTAATTGGCGGCAAAGTAAACGAAATATGACGTTTCTCATTTGTCATTCAATTATGACGTCACAAAGGAAAAGCTGTCAAATTACTGTTCCGGCCCGAAAATCAAACCTACCCCGTATCCGACTCTTCATTGTTCTAATGTGCGATTGAATTGCGCAGCGCAACAGTGTCTATCTACCTTAACTTAAAATCTGTTCTCTAAAACTGTAAAAGGCATATTTATCTCTCTCAATCCATAACTAATGACTTGATATAATCCAACTCATTTTACAATCATATCAAGCAAAATTTGAGTGAAAAAATATTTTCTTAACACCTTCAGTTATTTAGTCTTTCAGCTGTAAAGCATTTTTGTGTTGTCTGTGATTTTTTTCAGCTTATACTATGAAGGTAAGCTCAGAGTAAGACCATTCCTACAGTTATATTTTCTTATCACCTTCAGTTATTTAGTCTTTCAGCTGTAAAGCATTTTTGTGTTGTCTGTGATTTTTTGCAGCTTATACTATGAAGGTAAGCTCAGAGTAAGACCATTCCTACAGTTACTTAAATCTTCTAGGAGCTATTTTGATTTTAAAATTACAGGAAAGAAATCATTTTCTTTTTAAACTGACCATAGATAGCTTTTCTCTTCATTGCTGTCAGCGTTTATGAAATTAAAATATAAAGGCTATCTTCATTGCTGTCAGCGTTTATGAAATTAAAATATAAAGGCTATGCAGAATCAAAGCGTAAAAATGCAGTATTACTGTTTTCTAGCTTTATGATCGCATGCAAGCAAGAAATTTACAGCTTTATAATACTATACATAGTGTTTGCAACTAGAGTAGGGGCAGTAAAAAAATCAACAGAAAGTTGTTTTTTTTTGTTTTTTTTTGGCAGAAACAAAGATCTCCAGTTATGTTTATGTCATTGTTTCCAAGTGAGGTATTGATATACAAGTCTTTAGATTTTCTCACTTGCATTTCATTTCTTTTTCTGTTATTTCATTTGGAATGAAAAACTGTTCTATCTTCTATAATAAATATCCAATGAACATAATTTAAAACATGTACAATTGTTGCCTCTCTTAAGGAAACACATCTAGATTTTTTTCTTCGATGAAAACTGAGGGCCATAGCTTCACAATGTAGCTCCATGTGGGGTTTCAGGACATTTTATGTAACATAACTACTTTATTGCTGGGATTTTAGACTCCTGTGTTTATGTGTTGCGATGATGACCAGACAGTCATCAAAATTAAAAGTAAGATGATCAAACACAAGTATTTGGAACATCATTTCAGAAGGCTTGACTTTACTGATTTATTTGTTTGATGCACATATAAAAATTGTCTCCTTTCATTGTATTTCATTTTAAAAAAAAATGAAGCATTACAATTTCTAAATATGTTTTTGCTCCAACAGATTCAGTAACTCGAGTGGTTTAAATTATTACCTTTTTGTGTGTAACCCCTTTCGTGAATAGCAGTACCAGCATGTTTGTTAGCCGTGTTCAACCATAGGGCCTTGTTACTAATAAGAAAATTTTACTAACTATGCAGACATCGCTTCAACACCTGCTCGCTTCAACCCATGTTTATTTTGTTATTTCCCTCATAAAATAAAACTTGGTCTGGTCTACTTCCAAAGATGTTTATCTTTTCAAAGAATGTCATGAGCCCAATTCGATTGCCTTCCATTCAATTTGGGGGGACAATCTTTTTGTTGAGAAATGCACAAAATTGTCAACTTCATTGACAAGAAAACGAAAGTAAACTTCGGAATTCTCCAGACTTTCCACAGGCTAAGGAATATATCCCGGAATTCTTTGATTACATCACTGGGTGGTATAGAAAACTCTCGAGAGTTCAGAGTTTATTTTTTTCCAAATATAGAAGTTTGTGGTCAAATGACCATAATTTCAATATTCCCGACCCATGGACTGGTTAATCGTGATACATAATGATATGAGTGACTACGATTGCTGGATATAACTCTAATAATGTCTCTCAAGTCTTAAAAGTTAAATATCCACCGGTATTGATTATCACAGGCTCAGCTGTCTAACCACGTGGATACCTCATGATAGATGTAATTCTGATTGTGATTGGCTATTGATCGACACATGATTTTCACCAGTTACATAAACGCAAAAATGTAAACAAAACATTTTTCAGCGTAGAATTCCTTGCAAATCTCGTTTTTCCTCTAATTTCGTTTCACGACCGTAAAATCGCTTAAAAGCACACATGATTTGTCAAGGTTGACAGGTATTTTTAGCAATATATTGCCTTTTTGTGATCAGTAAACATCAGGTATCTTTCTTTACTCGTAGTGATATCGGGCGCTAAATTCTAGAGTTTATAGGAGCTTATATTTTGTAGTTCCAAGAAGTCATGTAAACAAAACAATATGGCTTCAAGCCGATCGCAAATTACTGTTTTCGAAAACAGTAAAAAAAAAGGGAAACAGGGAATGTGTCAAAAAGACAATGACCCAAAGGAGAGCAATAACAACTCAAAGCCACCATAAAATCTTCCATTGAACGATGAGGAAATCCCACACCCAACAGCAAGTCAGAGTCGGCCCCTAAATAAAGAGTAATCAAGTTCAGCGAAATATGTGTTTTCCATATGAATTGAAAGTAACAGCAATATACCATATATGGGGTTATTTTCCTGTTTGCTTTTGTTCGTTTTTTTTGTGTAAAACAAGTCAGTTAAAAATTCACTGCATTTAACTGCTTTTTCCAATGCATTTTAATGAGCTGTGAAATTTTCGCAGAGGCTAAAATTCGCAACACACATTCATCCGCAAACATAGCGAAAATTAAACACATGCGAAAAAATCCCGATATACGGTATATGCATCTTCATATATGCTGGCAAGACACATGTAAGTTCATAGATGTTTTCAAAACTTGCTTACTGTAAACCGGGAAATTTTGTGGTTGCTAGATAAATTTTATTTTGCACAGTCTTGAATTCATAGATATTGGTCAATCTACTATATCATCTAACGCACATCAAAATATTGGTGACAATTTTATTTTTGCTATATATTTCTAAACATGAAAATTGAGAAAACAAACTGCCCTGAAATTTTCCCTGTTACTCTGTCAACAAAGAAATGAAATTGCAGATGTTACCGAGAATATCGATTCACTTCATATTAAAATATGTTACTTATACTATAACTAATATGAGAGTGTGATTATTGCAAAATATTATTGCAACGATTGATGGTTGAATTTTAGATTCATTTGACGAACTACGTTTTCAAAGTTAATTCGCTGAGATGTTTACTCAACAACAATGTTGACAATGTCTATTGTGGTGTCACTTGCTATTATGGAAAATAATTTCACAATAATTATCACTTTTCTTTCACTGGGAAATCTCAATCTTTTACTGCTGCCTGTATAATAAATTCTAATAATTTACTAGTGTACCTCAACTAATGAAAGTAAGGTACTGATCAAAAATGGCAACTTATCGCTGTGTACAAAAGCATGATTGTGATATAAAGATAGAGAAAAACAAATTTTCAGAACTTTACTGTCCTACATGTCATCTTGGGTTGGACAAATACACAAATGTATACCTCAACTGCACCAAAATTACATGCAAAACTAAATTCAAGAAGTCAAAGAACTATATTTGTTTATTCTGGTATACCTTACCTGCAGATTCATCATATATCAGGTTCTTTAACAGAAGATCATTGTGACTCATTACAGATCGAACATTCATAGATTCTATTGTTTCCTTCAATAACTCATATTCCTTCTTAAGTCTATCTATTGAACCAACTTCTTTCATAAACCTAAAAATAAACAGTACAATATGTTATTTGTTAAGAAAAACTGTATTTTCAAAATATCTTTGTGGAAGAGGTAATTATAAATGCAATAAAGTAAAAGAAAACTAGACAATACTCACATTCTAGTCTCAAAATGGATTCTAAAGATACAACTAAGACAAATTAGGTTGACATGTTCACATGAACTCATTAATGATTGTTAGAGTACTTTGCCAGTTTAAATTATGTTTGTTGACAATCCTGCATCCAAGACCAGAAAAGCTCAAACCGGTGCTAGGGGCTGTCTTGAACTTACTTTGAGGTATGACCAAAGCTCATTGTTGAAGGTCTCATGGTGACTTCAAGATGAAGAACAACAATAAAAGTGTTATTCATTTGCTTTTTTTACCATGCACATGTATTTGTGAGATTTTGTCTCATGCGCTTTTACTCCATATCCCTTCATTCATCATGTTTGAGAGTGGGTGCATCTACAATGTAAGCAAGCATGTATCAACCATCAATGATAATAGCAAAGTTAAATGGTAGACATGAACCAGTAAATGCTAGATCTAGTCAAATGACCAAAGTTGTGATACTGTTATATTATATTGTATATTCTAATATGATGAGCCTAAAAGGCTTTGTGTTCACACCCGTTGTAAAATTGTTATATATTTGTGCTGTTCCATAATCACCCGCAATTAAATGTACAGTTGAAAATAAGTAAATGCACATATAAATATGGTGATTTTTATACTTTCTTGGTTTGTACCATTGACTTTTATCATGTCCACATCAAATAAATACTAAATTTCTGTGTTTTGTTTTGAAATATTTTTTATTTATTTCTGTATGTTCAAGTAGCAGAACGGCCATTATTTGTCTTTAACCAGGAGTGCTTCACTTCAAAAATTTCTTTTTTTCTGTCCTATTAGAATCGAAACAATTCATGGGAGCTTAAATATATACTGATTTTACCATGGGTTGGCCCTTTAAGCCAATATTTTACCCCTCGCTGATACTAAGTGTAAAATATTTGGCATAAAGGGCCAATCAGTGGTAAAATCAGTATATATTTAAGCTCCCATGAATTATTTCTTAAGCACTATCAACTATCCCATAATTCCTCTGCATTTGGTAATCAGTGCTTTAGTAATTATAGTATAACTAATCCAAAATTCTGATCATCAGTGGTTGCGGTAGCTTTAATTTTTATGCGTGAAAAAAACGCAAAGGTTCCAAAATTTTGCGTGCAACATTAAAAAGTGTGCAAGGGTTAAACGTAAATAAAAGAGCAGAACAGTACACTGGACGGTATTTCCTGGACAATAAAACCTAAACACCAATGTGTAGATGCTTAATGCCTACAGAGAACAATTTACAGATTATTTGATGTTTACAAATTGCAATGCATGGTCACAAAAAACATTTGTGTACTGATTTTATTTTTATCCTGCAATGGCGGTATTTACTAGACGAAATACGACCCTACGAATATTTTTTTTTCATATTCGTAGGGTAGACTGGTAACCAGTCCACGCTTTTGAACGACGAAAAGACAGGGTGACTGGTTTGAAAACGTCAAATACTTTGACGTCATAGTGCAGATTCACCTATGACATCAGGGATTGTACCAAAATGGCCGATGTTGTTTACTATCATCCTGGTCCCGCTTCACGAAGAAAATGCATTAGTAAATAGGGTTTAAATGATTGCAGGATAAAAACAATATACATACATTGTCGGAAAATATAAAATTTATTTGTACATGCTGCGAAACAGGCAAGAAATGCTCGGTAAACCTTGCATTTCTTCCTGTTTCTAAAGCTCGTCAAATAAATTTTATATTTTCCGACAATGTACATATATTGTATATTTAGCCTGAAATGTGAAGTTGAAGGTCATGTACTAAATTCCGTATTCTGATTGGACGACATTATGAGGGGCTATTTCAGAATGGCCTTAAACAGACTGGACTTGCAAATCTTAATGAAGTCAAATCGGCAAACTACTGTAAGCTAGATCAAAAGAAAATCCAATTCCTCAATTTATCATCATTCGAGGTTCATCCCACTTTTCTCAAAGTAAAATTCTTCGATTTTTTGGCAGATATGAGATTTGAATGCCATCGTAGTACTATGAAATTGTCCCTCATTTTGATAGTCGATATATTTTTAGAACTTTTTGGGATGGCTTTGATGATGCAATGCTGACTAAATTGTGAGAGTGGTACCGTGATTTTATCAACCAGAAAGTTTTTGGAATTATCACAATGTAGAGGAAATGAAAAAAATTCCTAAATTATGAGAATAAATTTTGGTAAAAAAAAATACTTCCACTCGGCGGACAGGGCATTTCTTTACTTGCCGAAAACGCAGAGATGTAAAAAAATTCGCGTGAATTCTGATTTTTTTGCGTGAAAAACACAGATTTTCGCGTTAACGCAACCACTGGATCATACAATATTCATCAAATGACTAAATACTAAAGTTACTGTGACCTAAAAAGCTCATTTACACGCAAATGTGTAGAGCACACGAGTGAGTTATGGAGTCTTTTTGGTCACATGATGAATATTTTCTATTATCATATTTTTGGATTTTAGTTATGCTTTTAATTTTATAAAACTTTTAAAACTCTTCAAAGATTTTAAATGCAACTGCAATTTTTTCATGTCACAAAGACATTATTGACTGTGTTATGAAGTCACTTCCTACAATGAAAAGAAAACTTTTCTTTCAAAGTTAACAATACAACATTTATTTAACCAAAAACTCAATGAATAACCACTACAGTAGAACTTCGATGGCTCGAACTGCAATAGGTCGAACACCATGGATGTCTCGAACCCTTTTTCTGGTTACTTTTGTCCAAGTTTCAACATAGTTCGACCTCGATTTCTCGAACATTCCTGTAACTCGAACTGTTTTCATTGGTCCCTTGGGTGTTCGAGCCATCAAAGTTCGACTGTATCTATAAAATAAATCATTATAAAAACTTGCATTCTACAAAGAACTTCTGTATTATTTTCAGACTTAAACCTGGATTGACTCACTGACAATGTGACAAATGCCATATATGGAGTAGAACATGCTTATCAATGCAGTGCACCTACTTTCACTATAAGTTATATTGGAAGTTCACAGTTTTGAATGTTTTGTTTTTATTTTTCTGTTTTTTGTGGCCGTCTCAAGTCTTAGTTTTTCTGTAATTCTCGATTTTGCTATATCTCTGGACTTTGATTTTTGTAATTAACACAGCTTTGTTCCTTCTGCATTCTACTGCCATTGTTTCACATATAATACTAAATGCAATTATTTATTTTTTTAATTAAAAATTTATTTAAAATGTCATCAAAGTTTTGTAAATTATGTGTCATAAAAAGTCTTCACAAACTTCTGTAATCAAAATAACCCCTAAAATCAATATCAAATTTATAGTTATCAGGGTTATGATAGCTTTTTCAGATTTGCTTTGTATATGTTCATGTAATAATGCTACAGTGATTTTTCAGTATTAGTCAACTTCAATGATAACATACTATAACCCCTCCCCCCTCACACACACACATAGATACACATATGCATATATTTAATTTTGTGAAAAAAAATGTTACAATGAGATATTCAATCTGCCTTTAACCCTTTCCTTCATGAAAATGATTCTAAAAGGGCATTTTTTGCAGAAGTAAATGGGACCCAATGTTTAGAATGATGCAGAATTATTGTCTTGCAAGTCAGAGTCTTGGCACTTGGCACAGTTGGATACCTGTTAGTGGTCTTTGGAAAACAGGGTCCAAAACTCTGGTACTGGTTGGCATGGAGACAGCAGGGGACCTCAAAATCGTAAAAAAAACCTCATATTTTTTGCATTTTTTCCCTTCAAAACATACTTTAAAATTTTTTTAAAATAAAATGTTACTTGCACATGCCTAAGTAAGGTTTAACTTCAAAATATATGTGTTGAGGAATAGCTAGCACTATTTCATGATGTAGATAAGCCCCAGATTTGGTCTGGCGGCGAGGGGGCTAATGCCCCCCTTTGAACCCCCAGACAGCAGCAGAGGGGGCACATCCCCCCTCTGGGATCCCCAGACATATCTTTTTGGCCCCCAATCGCGCGCGAAAAAAACACTCAATTTTTTTGCCCAAGTTATATTCTGTTCAATAACCCCATATCCTCATCCTAGGGTCTAATACAACACCCTCCTATAGCCCTTAAAGGGGGGACCTAGAGGTGTCCAAAGGCGTCGTTATGAAGGAAAGGGTTAAAACAGATAATAATATGTGATTAAATCAAACCTTTCCTGTTTCTCTGGTTCATCAAAGCCAGTTGGTGCTACTTTCAACCAGTTCTCTAATTTAGGAAATAATCCGGGTTCCGTACTACATGTCCCTGCTTTTGGTTTTAAAGAATGGAGCTTTACTAATTCTTTAGCTATCTGTCTGTTTAGAACAAACAAGACATTTAAAAGGTAGATAGATGCATGTGTGGAACATTAAAACTGGCAAATGACAAGGATGAATAAATAAAGCTGTTTATATACAAGGAAGCAATAGTCATTGTATGTTATACAAATTTTTAGATTACCATTTCTTCATCAAAGAAGTGAAAAGCTCTAATCCTCTTGTGGTACACTATGAATTTGTGAACTGTTGTGCATGCATTTCCATTTTGATGCCATGAAAATTGTTCAATTTATTTCTGAGACTGAAATGTAATGTTTGTTAACTTTGTACTCCAATTAGAAACAAGAATAAAGGGCTACGCCGAGCGCAGCATGATACGACCGCAGCATGTCGTCCACTGAAATTTGAAAAAGTGTAATTTATAGTGAGTATGGACATAGGAAAGAGCTTGACACAATAATTAGATGAACGCAATAAGGAGATTGACCGAGTAATTAGCTGGACACAAACTAGGGAAAATGAAAATTAGCCCTTAAGACTCCTTATGATTCCTCTTTGACCCTCTATAGCTCAGAACGGTAAGAGCTACGCCCAATCCATTGACATGATGCTGAAAGCTTATATCAAGAGGAATCAAAAGAAAAAAATCCCATCGAAATGCGATGAAAAATAAAAATTTAAGGTAATCTGTAAATTTATGATTTTGGCCCCCTTCGGCCCCTCATAGCTCGGGAACGGCAAGAGCTACGTCAAATCTGTTGAAAACTACTGAAAGCTTACATGAAGTAGAATCCAAAGAAAAAAATCCCATCAAAATCCGACAAAAAATAAAATTTTTAGGTTATCTGTAAATTTACGATTTTGGCCCCCTTCGGCCCCTCATAGCTCGGAAACGGTAAGAGCTACGCCAAATCCGCTGACATGAAACTGAAAGCTTACATAAGGCCATGTAAAATTAATTATCTGGTTCTCAGATACCGCCGCATGGGCAAAAACCTGGCCGCTGGCCTGTATTTATTGTCCCCAAAAAATAAATACAACGGTAACAAAATCCGCGTTCAAATTTTCCCGCTTTTTCACTTGAATTGATCAAAGAGAGACAACTCAAATTTAATTCGAAGCTCTCTTGATTTTTCGTTTCCTATGAAGAAATCGCTACTTCCGGTTTATATTCCGAATGGTTTTGTCAACAACAAAACGAAAGTTGATATCGCTCATTTTCGTGCGTTAACCCATCGTTTATTGTGAATTTGTCGGATTAAACAACCGTAAAGGAAATTATGAAAAGGGAGTATGGCGAGTCTGCCTGAAATACCACAAAACAGAGATCTTTTAATGCACGAGAATGTTTTGAAATGGAGTCTGAGAAGGGTCTCTCTAGATCTTGTTCTGAACTCGAAAATAAAGAATCTGTCATTGCAGTCACT
>MJUU01043734.1:11554-45718 GCA_002080025.1 Modiolus philippinarum | reverse complement strand
CCAGATTGGAAATTTTCTAAGGAGTTTACTGAAAGAAACCCCATCAAAATCCGATAAATAATAAAGATTCTACAGTCAAATATGTGAAAACAACCAATTTAACCCCTTTTGGCCCCTTTTTCTAAAACGGGCGGGGCCAGGAACATAAAATTATAGCCCGGGCTAAAGCATGTGTCAAGAAACATCATACTAAAATTTGAAAATGATCTGTTCAAAGGAACCAAAGTTATGCTGTCCACAAACACAAAAAAATCCCATTTTTACCCCTTTTTGGCCCCTTTTTCTGAAACGGGTGGGGCCATTAACCCGAAATTAAAACCCGGGATAGCCATCATGCCAAGAAACCACATACTGAAATTTCAAGATGATCCGTCCACTAGAAACAAAGTTATGCTGGCCACAGACGCCGACGCCGAAGCCGACGACTGTGCCATAACATAATACGACCGCAAAATTTTTGCGGTCGTATAAAAACTTATACATGATGAAGTTATAACTTGCCTTCAGACAAATAAAAATTATACTATCATTTTTAAATATTGGCAAATGACCTAATCTCACCAAGAACCAGTTCTTGTGATGGTACTTTCCCATCTTAAAAATAGACAACACATACATGTATTAATTCCTGAACAATTTTTAAACCATTTCATAAGTTTAACTCTATTTTCCTCATATGTTCTTATATTAAAATGGCAATAATGATAACTGGTTCCCAGTGTTTATCAGTCTCTTACCAGTATAGACTTATGTCTGTACCTACACCCTGTATGTTTTAACAGTATCACAATCTAATGTTTTTCCAGGACAGAATCCATACGCCACTCCATTTTTAAACACGGCATACAGTGGAGGACACAGTCCATGTTCTGATAGCAATAAAATATTGTTTTTCTCTGTATCTCTGTCGATTATTAGTTCTGTATTAGCACCATATATTCTGATAAGTACGACATCTTTACCAAATCCATCATCTACGTTGTAACAGCCAACCAACTTGTTTGTTATTCCTTCTGTAAATTCCTGAAAAAGTTTGGAATAAAATGACTTTATAAAATCTAAGACCTGTTTACAAGTGATGTTTAATAGAATATTAAAAGAATGTTGTGCTGAAATCTTGTTGGTTGATTTTGGTAAGGTTAAAATTCAATATGACATGTACATGTATGAAAGTTGTCAGTTTATTATTGAATCCATTTTCTTTGAACAAAGGATTTGATTAATTTTCAACTCCTGAAATTTCTTGAAAAGATTGCACAGCTGTCAAGATTAAATTACTAGTAAACAAAATGTAGGAACCAAAAACAAAGGGTGTATTGTTTGATTTTAAGAGATTTCTCAATTATTATCAGTGTAGATTGCTTTAATGATCTATTGACTTTTAGATTTTGTCAATCTATATCAGTATGGACCATTGTCCTTTTGATGTTCTCAAGGTTAATGTAAAATAATTTTACAGTGTTAATTTAATGTCTCCTTTACTAATAACAACTGATAAAGCTTTGAAGTGTATTATATATGATTAATCAAACTACAGTTTATACATGTAGAAAATAATGTTTCTTAGAAAAAATTAGTCTTATATGTAATTGTATGTAAATATAGTCTGCATGTACATGTATCATATGACACACATGACATAGATATAACTGAAATGGTAAAATAAATCTAGATACATGTACATTATATGAAGGTTAGGATTTTTATGATAATTTGAAAAAAAAAACATAGGTAATCAACGATTACAAAGTTCGCCTCATTATGGCACATGGACACAGAAACCCAATTTGGTCAGGGTGCCCATTTACCATCCCTTATGCATGTATACAAAGGGGAGATGATCCTTACCATGTACAGTTATCGAGACCTGAATTCGGACATAAACGGAAAAGTGACCTAATTTTACCTGGATGCTGACCTACCGCCAAAGATACATGCACATGCAAGGTTAGATGATCCTACCATGTACAGTTACTTAAATCTGAACTCGGACACAAGCTTGAATGTAAGTCAATCATGAGGAAAATATAGGTCAAAGTGGCCTAATTTTGCCTGGATGCTGACCTACCCCCAAAGATGCATGCACATGCAAGGTTAGATGATCCTACCGTGTACAATTGCTTAGATCTGAACTCGGACGTAAACTTGAATGTAAGTTGATCATGCAGAATATATAGGTCAAAGTGACCTTATTTTGCCTGGATGCTGACCTTACCCCAAAGATGCATGTACATGCAAGGTAAGATGATCCTACCATGTACAGTTACTTAGATCTGAACTCAGATGTAAACTTGAATGTAAGTCTATGCGGGAAAATATAGGTCAATGTGACCTAATTTTGCCTGGTTGCTGATCTACCGCCAAAGATGCATGCAGATGCAAAGTTAGATGATCCTACCATGTACAGTTTCTTAGATCTGAACTCGGACATAAACTTAAATGCAAGTCACTCATGCCGAAATATAGGTCAAAGTGGCCTAATTTCCCCTGGATGCTGACCTTACCCCAAAGATGCATGCACATGCAAGGTTAGATGATCCTACCATGTACAGTTACTTAGATCTGAACTCAGATGTAAACTTGAATGTAAGTCGATCATGCAGAAAATATAGGTCTAAGTGACCTAATTTTGCCTGGATACTGACCTACCGCCAAAGATGCATGCAGATGCAAACTTAGATGATCCTACCATGTACAGTTTCTTAGATCTGAACTCGGACATAAACCTGAATGCAAGTCACTCATGCTGAAAATATAGGTCAAAGTGGACTAATTTTCCCTGGATGCTGAACTACCCCCAAAGATGCATGCACATGCAAGGTTAGATGATCCTACCATGTATAGTGACTGAGATCTGAACTCGGACGTAAACTTGAATGTAAGTCCATCATGCGTAAAATATAGGTCAAAGTGACCTAAGTTTGCCTGGCTGCTGATCTACCCCTAAAGATGCATGCACATGCAAGGTTAGATGATCCTACCATGTACAGTTGCTTAGATCTGAACTCGGACGTAAACTTGAATGTAAGTCGATCATGCAGAAAATATAGGTCAAAGTGGCCTAATTTTCCCTAGATGCTGACCTTACCCCAAAGATGCATGCACATGCAAGGTTAGATGATCCTACCATGTACAGTTTCTTAGATCTGAACTTGGACATAAACTTGAATGCAAGTCACTCATGCCAAAAATATAGGTCAAAGTGGCCTAATCTCCCTGGATGCTGACCTACCCCAAAGATGCATGCACATGCAAGGTAAGATGATCCTTCCATGTACAGTTGCTTAGATCTGAAGTCAGACGTAAACTTTAATGTAAGTCGATCATGCAGAAAATATAGGTCAAAGTGACCTAATTTTGCCTGGATGCTGACCTTACCCCAAAGATGCATGCACATGCAAGGTTAGATGATCCTACCATGTACAGTTACTTAGATCTGAACTCAGATGTAAACTTGAATGTAAGTCGATCATGCTGAAAATATAGGTCTAAGTGACCTAATTTTGCCTGGATGCTGACCTACCGCCAAAGATGCATGCAGATGCAACGTTAGATGATCCTACCATGTACAGTTTCTTAGATCTGAACTCGGACGTAAACTTGAATGCAAGTCACTCATGCCGAAAATATATGTCAAAGTGGCCTAATTTTCCCTGGATGCTGACCTACCCCCAAAGATGCATGCACATGCAAGGTTAGATGATCCTACCATGTATAGTGACCGAGATCTGAACTCGGACGTAAACTTGAATGTAAGTCAATCATGCGTAAATTATAGGTCAAAGTGACCTAATTTTGCCTGGTTGCTGATCTACCCCCAAAGATGCATGCACATGCAAGGTTAGATGATCCTACCATGTACAGTTGCTTAGATCTGAACTCGGACGTACACTTGAATGTAAGTCGATCATGCGGAAAATATAGGTCAAAGTGGCCTAATTTTCCCTGGATGCTGACCTTACCCAAAAGATGCATGCACATGAAAGGTTAGATGATCCTACCATGTACAGTTACTTAGATCTGAACTCAGATGTTAACTTGAATGTAAGTCGATCATGCGGAAAATATAGGTCAAAGTGACCTAATTTTGCCTGATTGCTGACCTACCCCCAAAGATGCATGCATATGCAAGGTTAGATGATCCTACCATGTACAGTTGCTTAGATCTGAACTCGGACATAAACTTGAATGTAAGTCGATCATGTGGAAAATATAGGTCAAAGTGACCTAATTTTGTCTGGATGCTGACCTACCCCCAAAGATGCATGCACATGCAAGGTAAGAAGATCCTTCCATGTACAGTTGCTTCGATCTGAAGTCAGAAGTAAACTTTAATGTAAGTCGATCATGCAGAAAATATAGGTCAAAGTGACCTAATTTTGCCTGGATGCTGACCTTACCCCAAAGATGCACGCACATGCAAGGTTAGATGATCCTACCATGTACAGTTACTTAGATCTGAACTCGGACGTAAACTTGAATGTAAGTCGATCATGCGGAAAATATAGGTCAAAGTGACCTAATTTTGCCTGGATGCTGACCTACCGCCAAAGATGCATGCAGATCCAAAGTTAGATGATTTTACCATGTACAGTTTCTTAGATCTGAATTCGGATGTAAACTTGAATGAAAGTCACTCATGCGGAAAATATTGGTCAAAGTGGCCTAATTTTGCCAGGATGCTGACCTACCGCCAAAGATGCATGTACATGCAAGGTTAGATGATCCTACCATGTACAGTTACTTAGATCTGAACTCGGATGTAAACTTGAATGTAAGTTGGTCATGCAGAAAATATAGGTAAAAGTGACCTAATTTGCCTGGATGCTCACCTACCCCCAATGATGCATGCACATCCAAGGTTACATGATCCTACCATGTACAGTTACTGAGATATCAACTTGGACCTAAAATTAAATGAAAGCCAGATAAGTGGAAAATATAGGTCAAAGAGACCTAATTTTCTTGAAGGCTGTGAGATAGCCTAAGATGCATCTGCACACAAGTTTGATGATCCTACCCTTCATAGTTGCAGATATATGCCCAAAAGCAAAAGCGGACGTAGATGTAGACGCAGTTGAGGACGCCAGGGGTACTCCAATAGTCCTCCTCAACTTCGTAGAGGCGAACTTTACAGGTTACAGGGTTTCTATTTCATTTGTGTATTTCTTGACAAAATCTTGCAATGTTTCTATCTTTGACAAAAGATTACAATGTTTTTGATAATATATTACAATGTTTCTATTTCTGACAAAAGTTTACAATGTTTCTTTTTTTGACAGAAGTTTACAATGTTTCTATTTTTGACAGAAGGTTCATGATCAATTGTTTCTATTTTAGACATAAGGTGATACAAAGTTTTTATTTTAGATAAAAAGTTAAAAAGTTTCTTCTATCTTTGACTTTGACAGAAGGTTACAATGTTTCTTTCTTTGACAAAAGGTTACAACTTTTTGGCAAAGAGTTTTAAATGTCAAATTCTGATAATTTTTTTTTTTATAACTGATAACTGAAAGGCAGGGTTTCCATAGATATTCAATTATAGCTGGTTGTTTTACAGTGCTGACTTTTTCTTGTGTAAGTTAAAGTGCAGTGTAGATTCACACATGGAAAGTATTGAAATGTTCAATTTGTACATGTATTTAAGGTTTACACATTTTGCTTTGTCCTTATAGCTGGCTTTTCAAATAGATCATTTTGGTTATTTTCACTGTGTTTGATTTGATCTGCCTTGACGAGAAGCATTTTGTCATAATGGATATCCACAGAAATTAATTTTAGTTACTTGCTACTATTTCAGATGCTCCAATTATAAGTTATAAATTTTGAAGTTGCTTAGTCATACAAATGTGTTAAGTATTAGCATAAGGACACTTCAATTGTAGTGTAGTTCTTGTAAAACTTAAAGTTACATGTAGAACATCTCATGAAGTGAACACATATATAAGAATTTGTATACTAATGACTAAAATTTTGAATTTGCAATGTTTTGCAGAGTTTTCAGTTAAATTCAATATCAAGTTTTTAAAGTTGTAAATCAATTCAATTCTCAACTTCATTGATTTGCATACATTTTCAAAAAGAAATAACATCTGAAAGATTCTTAATCATTTTAATTTTGTTAGGCAAAACAAAAAAATACATTAGCTTCTCAGGCCCCTGCCTCATCTCTTTTCTTGGAACTAATTTTGCCTTTTTATTAAAGTTTCAAATAAAAAAAAATTAAAATAACCTGCCACATCCCTTTTTTAGCATTTCAGCAATGTAAAAAGTTGCCTCATCATAATTTTTAACCAATGAAAATAAAAATCTTCTCCCTCCCTGCCTCATCATTTTATCTGAAAAATGGCCTGAGAATCTAATCATTATTTTTGTATGGCCTTATCACATTCCAAGGGGACGTTACTCAACTGTTGATTCATGTGAAGTTTTGACCAGGTTTGGATGTTTTCAATCTTGATTTGTGAATATCAGGGCTATATTTTTAAAATCTAATAGCACAATGAATTAATTTCATTTTTCCTTAATTGGGTTTACATATGTCGCAGATGGCCTCGAGCATGTGCATATATGCAAACAATAGTTAAGGCAATGTTGCTGGAGGCTGATTAAACTGCTGCAAATATTTAGAAACAATGTCTGAATTAGTACATGTATCTCAACTGGTGATAGCAAAATCAAGACTGTGTGAACTGAAATTCATTTTGAAAACTGGAAAAAAAAAGATGACAGGAAAATTTCTCGGTTTATTGTCAAGTTTGTATAAAACACACCATAAAAATTTCAAGACAGGAAATTAAACAATGATATATAAAAATTGACTGAGCTAAAGGAATAATCCTGTAGCTCATTAGAAGGCAAGGCTGGCTACAAAAAAAAAGGCCTACGGTTCCATCCCCAGATTTGGAGGTACTGGTACTAAAAATACTGATTTACGGTAAGGAACATGCTCTCCGGTAATACAATCGAGGATTAGAGAAAAGGCACATTGGTGCAGGAGACTACATTTGGTACATAAGCATATCACCAACTGAATGAGAAGTCTTTAGAATTCCACATACCCAGGATCACGCCGGGTATTCCGATACACGGAACCGGAGGGGCACAAAAAACACGGAGCTCATATTTGTTTACATGCGGTAGGGTGGGTACAGATTTTTATTAATAAGTCAACAAAGCATATGAAATTGGTGTAGATAAATTGTCATATTTATTTTACATATAATAAGTTATCCACAGGCAAATTTTCACTTCCTAAGATCCTTTAATAAACTGCGGGGAAAGATAAGATTATCCAAGTTTGATATTTTTCACGGCGATGTGTCCAATAAAAGTGATGAGACGTTCATGTTTTAGACCATATCCAAAACATCAATGGTTCCGTCTTTTCATTAATATCTACTGGACATTTTCTGAAAGTATCACTTCCCGGAATTCACTCGTTATATCTTTATTTGGCGAATTATCCAAAATGGGTGCTTAATTATGGGCACAAAAAACCTCGGAGCTTTAAATGATAATGGCACATAGAACACGGATACCGGGCACAAGGAACAATATCAATTGGAGAGAAGAAAGCACAGAAAAATGTCAGACTCACTTCAAGAGATTAATTCCAGACAACTTAGAATGTCATATTTACTCAGAATTAGTCTCTTTAGGGATTGGCTATGCAAAGAAAGCCCTCAAATTCTACGAATCAATAAAGATTTCAGTGTACATTTGTATACTTTTGTGAATTATATCATATTGTTATTGCAATTCATGGAGAGAAAAATTAATGATGTACTCTTTATAAAATTCCACTGTTAGAAAATAATACCGTTTAAATCAAGTATAGAAATCGACAAATGAGCTAAATGGAATCACGTGCTCTGAAAAGGGTACTATACATAATGATTCTGAAAGATGGTATTGCGCTTTAATAAACATCAGTAAATATCAGCCGAGACTTAAATGTGGTCTGTATTATTTGATAGTCTCTTTATAGCCAAAGTAAAAAAATAAGACTTTAACCCACAAATTCAAACGATTTTGTCTAACCAGCGACGACAAGTCACAGAAGTCAGACTAGGGATGCTGTTTCGGAAACGGCGTTAACAATTCGAACTTTAGACAATTGTGATGGGATATATGAGTATGGCGTTGCTCGACTTTTAGCAATGAATTCCGTCTTGGGCTTACTATGAGGTATAAGAATAGCTTATTGAAGAAGGCCTCATGATGACTTCAAGATGAAGAACAAGAAATAGAGTTGTTCAATTGATTGGTTTAGTCATGTGTTTTTAGACACTTTTTCTCATGTGCATTTACTCCATATCCTTTCAGGCAGACCAGAAATAAACAAGTTAAGAAATATCATGTAAGACAACAGACATGAAAGTTAAAAGGGATATACGAAAACAGGTTGACTAGTCGACAGACCGACAGTCAGACAGGTCGACAGGCAGACATGATATAGTAAGAGGTGACATTTAAAGTGAAAAAAATCATGCAGACTTCAAACAGGATAACACACCGACTTACAGGTTGACAGGCAGACAGAAAGACAGGCATTCATGATGAAGCAAAACAGCTAAAATCCAAGAGGGTTCTTTTGGGCCAAAAAGCCAGTTTGGAAGCGTGATTGATGAAAAATTTCCCTTAATATAGGCGAGATACGTTTTTACAAATGCTTTGTTTTGGGTCGTTTTAACCTGGGTATGGAATTTTGTCTCCTTGGCATTTATCCCTTTTCCTTTCTTTTTCATATCTGTATGTGAAAGCAAAGAGTCAACTTAAGCGTGATACGTGGATTGGTTGATGAGTAAGTGTTCAATATCCATTGAGCAATATTTCAGCTATTATCAGGACAAAAACAAGTTAATCGATTTAAGGTAGTTCGAGCCTAATAAAAATATCAGACAGAATTTTTTTATTTTAAGATATTTTGTAGTTCTTAGCCAATGTGTTCAAAAAATAAAATAAAAATGATATCTTTTCCTGTAATCAGGCTTTGAAAATCAGGCCAAATTCACTATTTTTCAGCAATATTTACAAAGAATATATAGGGAAGTGTGAGGACATGCTTATTGTTTAGCTTTCATATAAAATAAGATCAGACAGATTTTAAATTTTTTTTTTGACATTTCAGCTATAAGCTGAGCTGATAAAATCTATATGTTGCCGTTTGATTAAGAGAAATATTTTATATAGTTTACGAAACAGACAATATTTATGGTAAAAGGGAGATAATTCGCGGGAAAGTGTATGTCAATCAATTATGACATCACAATAAAAAGGCCAAATAAGGAATATTCCGGCTTGAAAATCCAGTCAATTCCGCATCCGACTTGTGTTTCGAAAATGCGCCAATCGCATGCTTCGTGTATTAGTGTCGATCTACCTTAAATAGTAAAAGAAAAGCAGTATAAAGGTGGAAGGGACAACTGGGCAAAACGGAAAAGGGGAGAAATGGGTAGGGGCAGGAAATTTAGATTTCTACACGACTCCCGACGAGTCTACTCTCCTTAGAAAATGTACAAGGGGTTTTTAAACTGCATGGAGCGTGGCGTTTCTCCAAACAGTTTGGCTAAAATGGTTCGTGTTAAGCTTTCCGTATTGTGAAGTGACTTCCCCGCATAGACAGAGCATTCCCTATTCACTACCTAAGGACGCGCCTGGAATCTCTGAAGTCCGAGTTCATAAAAACCGATTCAAGTGCCGGATCATGATACCTGATATATCAGATTAAGAAGTGATATAGTGAAAGGGGAGGAAACTACAGGTGATATTTCGGCTTTTAGTTTGTTTGGGGTTTTTTTGTTGTTTTTCTGTTGTTTTGTTTTGTTTGTTTTGTTTGTTTTTTTTTAGTTTTATGTGTTTTTTTGTCTGTTGATTTGATATGCTGTCATATTTCTATGAAAGAGTGATTTTGTTTAGAGTTTTCATAAAGGAACGGAAGCTACATAAATGATTTTTTGTTACAGTTTGCGTCCTTTGAAATACTGTTGTAGCAGACAATTAATCTGTTGTCCGAGAATTCAATTATCTCTACAAAAGTTGAAAAAAGACAGAAAAAATGAGTGAGGAGATTATCTGTCAATTAATAGTTTAACATTGGACCTCATGGGAAAACGCATTTAGAAAACTACTTGGACAATTAGAACCAACTTTGAAACAAACGCTTTTGCATGGAACCCTGAAAAAGATGTGTTTTTCAAATTTGAAAAAGTAAGGAAATCGGGTAAATGTCAAGGAGACAACATCCTATCTCCAAAATAAAAACGACCCAAAACAAAGCATCTTGTACTTTATTGAAGATGGTTGGCGGTGAGGAATATAGTTTAACATTTGGCCCTATTTGAACACTTTCAGAGATCTTCTCTGAGACTATTGAGCCTACTGGAATCAGACTTGGCCACGATAATCATTGGTTAGTCCTTTAGAAAGGTAATTTAAAGCAAGACAGTCGCCAGTTTGAAATACATACATTCATTAACGAGTTTAAAAATCATGGCTTAAAAAATTAGATACTTTTAAGCAAAATATTTCAGCCACAGAATCTTAAATTCATTACTGCAGAGTAAACCAGTTCGGACAAATCTATTATGTTGTTAAAATATTTTCACCTATCAATTATAGAAGATACAGCCTGACAAACAATACTTCTGAGGTTTAATTTTATCAATACGCATGCAATACTCATTATTTCAACGTTTTTCAATCTTTAGTTGATTAAATAGTTGCACATATTTATATTCAAGTCATATGCGCCGTTAAAAGCAAGTCAAAACTCTCGTCAAAACTGCATAAAACTTTCATTATCTTCTATTTTCGATTGAGCAAACTCCGCGTTCCTTGTATCATTTGAATGTGTCCACTCCGTGTTCAATTGTATCATGCTCCGCGGTTTTTTGTGCCCATTATTACGCACCCTTGTTGGATAAGTCGCCAAATAAAGATATAACGAGTGAATTCCGGGAAGCCATACTTTCAGAAAATGTCCAGTAGATATTAATGAAAAGACGGAACCATTGATGTTTTGGATATGGTCTAAAACATGAACGTCTCATCACTTTTATTGGACACATCGCCGTGAAAAATTGCAAACTTGAATAATCTAACCTTTCCCTGCAGTTTATCAAAGGGTCTTGGGAAGTGAAATTTTACCTGTGAATAACTAATTATATATAAACTAAAAATGACAATCTATTTACTCCAATTTCATATGCTTTGTTGACTTATTAATAAAAATCTGTACCCACCCTACCGCATGTAAACAAAAAATGAGCTCCGTGTTTTTTGTGCCCCTCCGGTTCCGTGTATCGGAATACCCGGCGTGAGGATTATATATCAAATAGGGGTTAACGAACCAATCAGTTATACATTTGTAGAAGGAATGAAGAGGGACTTTCTTGCCATTAAAACTTTGTTTTTGTTTAGAAAATTGTAAACAAAGTGACAGGTGTACCAACCATGGAATTTCCCTTGTGTTTTATTTCTCCAAGATTCATACATTTGTTGTACATGTCATATTTGATAGTTAAAAAAGATCAACAAATTCTAGGCTGCATGTGTCTGTGATTAAAAAAATATTGTAAAGCCATTACAGTTCATATTGGTTTGATGATGTACAGTTGTAAATAAAGCTTTTGTAGTGTAATCTGAGAAAAATGTCTATATTTCTTATTTCAATTGGCATGGAATTACACTTAGAGTCCGTGATATATTAATTATTAGTATTTTTGTTCGCGAGACAAGGATTATCAGGTCCATATCAGATGAGCCCGTAGGGCGAATCTGATATGGACCTGATAATCCTTGTCGAGCGAACAAAAATACTAATAATTTTTTTATCGGTAATTCCACAATGGAATACAAACTAAATTACTTTTTACTTCAGTTATATTCCTTTTTTACGCTTTGTCTTGCAATAACTTTCGTTCAATAGTGAAAAACTATGCACTATTTTTTGTCGAATTTTTATGCATGACGCGGTCACTTACGTGACGTCACTCCATTCATTCAAATGCATGATGACGGTTACGCTAAGGAACGAAGGAAGGGGCGTCTATTGGAAGTAATGAAAATGTCACATTGAAACAAAATTCAGGATCATATTAAAGTGTGATAAGGTAGGTTGAAACTATGTGATAAATGTCTTGATGTTTTGGGGATAATCAAAACGAAATTGTTCATATTTCAATGTCCTCACTGGAACTGTCAAGGTGTCATGGCGTCAATTCAGTTATCATGATGTTACTCTTGTTTTGCGAACACAAGACATTTCCCCCAGTCCCTGTCACTTTTTCTTATTTATACCCCTTCAACAGCCAATAGTGCTCTGTCCCTGTTCCTGTTTCCCTTTTAAGATCTCGTCCAGAGTTAAAGTTTGCTCCCTCCCCCTTCTCTGTCGCCTTTTCTCCTGTCTTTACCAAATTTATATAAGCCCAAAGTCTCGTTGCAATGATTTACTAGAAATATGGACAAACTCACCAATCCGAGATTTGGTGGAAGTATTGGCAGTGCCATGGTGTCGGAGGTTATGTTTTTGTTGTTTTGGGGGGGGGGTGGTAGGGACTACCATTGTTTAGGAAAATCGATTTTATTTCAGGGAGAAATTTTCAGATACTTTCCGGATACTGTGTATGCGTTGCATTTTAATTGTACTTGTAACACTGCTTAGTGTCTGGGTAGATCTGATTTAGCACAACATTTGATCTCATCATGTCATGTTTATATTTTTTGTTGATTGTTGGTGTTTTTTATCAAGATTTTCTTTTTATTTAATTATCTTTTTTCTTGTTTGCATGAAAATTTGTTTTGATGTCGTTTATTTACTACGTTGTCGTTTATTTACTACGAAAACGTGTAGTTATTTTTTGTTGCACGTTTATGTTATGCTTTAGTTTTTTTCACATCATTCACGTGCTTTTTTGCTCTTTGACCACTGAAGCACGATTGGCCAAAAAATAAAGATATATCCTTCCGCAACATGTTCGCGCATGCCAAATGACCAACAGCTGATAATTTCTAGTATCAATTGTTGCTGGTCGTCTTGCCTTTGATACAAGCTTTATGGTGTAGTAGAGATCAAAGGAAACTCGCCCAAATTACCGATAAAAGGGTTTAGCAGACACTTTACGGTATTTTGTGTGAAACCACCAATCTGTGTAAATGACATTTCGATGGGATTTAATTACCTTAATTTTGACTTTTTCTGTTTTCCATTGAGGCCTTACAATCTTCAAAATTTGTTTTGCACCCTGTTCTATTGCATTTTCGTCACAGCAGATGTCTAAATTCTCGTACTTGTTGGCCATCATACTAAAATACAAAACCAACGCGGGATATAAACACGTCTATGATTCCGCATTCAGAAGACACGATAACTGCTAAAAAATAAAACAAGGATAAACACTATCGACCGAGTGCGAATCGATGGGATCATTATCAGAGTCTAAACAATAGATGCGATTCCGATAAAGGAATTATTACTGTCATAAAATCAATAATGTTTACGATAGAAATAATGACTTTTATATTGTCTTGACTATCATATTGACCTCGTCGATTCGCACTTGGTCGATAGTGATAAAAGTAAGCACGAATTGAATAAGAAGTACAATATTTTATTTCCAAATAAAGGTATAACCAGCAAAGTAAGCATGGGTAGTAAAAAAGCCATCATGAGCCCCCCGAGTGTGCCAAAAGTATAGTTCCTTGCTATAGTATAAAGTAAAAGTGCATTTTAGCACACTATAGTTGCAGAGTTGTCTCCCTTGCCCCCTTCGGTATCAGGGTTCACAGCTAGAGTCCTTCAGATTAATATTATTGTGTTAAAGTCTATATTTAATTTTCTAATCATCGCCAATCAACAAAATCAGTTTAATTATTTGTAATTCATTATTCTTTGTTTATGCATAATCATTGTTAATTATTCTGCCTCTTGCGGGCACTGTGATTAGTTAATAAAATCTTATCTTATCTTATCTTATAGTCAAAAAGGGTCTACACTTGTATATTCCATTTTTTAATGTCTTCATCAAGATTTTTTATCATATCTAATCAAAGACATATAATTTAATAAGAAGAGACCCTTAAAATTATGCCTATGATAATGCATTATAATTTCGCTCTCCAAATTTTGATTCATGATTGACAAACTAAAAGCCTTAATATGTGATCAGATACTTTCACTAACTACCAGAAGTACCAGAGACACACAGATAGATCTTATATGTCTCTGCTTCTTCTAGATCATCCAGTGTTCAGTTTTTGAAATTGAAAGTTTAAATTTCTTGTGATGAATCCATGGACTAAACATTACTGTAATGTATAGTCCATGATGAAACCGTGAAATTATTAGTTGTTGATATTGAATTTTTGAACTTCAGTAACTCCCACCAAGATGTATATGTTAAATGGTTATCAAACAACTAATTAGGCTATAAATAATCTTCGTAAATTATACAAGAGGCATTTAGAAATTTGGGATTTTTTGTTCCGATTGAAAAAAAATGAACAATGTTTTGATTATTGTTTTATCTTGAAGTCATCACGAGGCCTCCATCAAATAATCCAGCATACTGGATTATTTGATGGAGGCCTCGTGATGACTTCAAGATAAAACAATAATCAAAACATCATTTTGCAAGAAATATTTCATAAACAATGCAGGGATATGGAGAAAATGCGAATGAGACAAAGTCTCCACAAATACATGATAATACCAAGCAATGGAACAACGCTTTTATTGTTGTTCTTCATCTTGAAATAACCATGAGACCTACAACAATGAGCTTTGCACATACCTTATAGTTCAAGCCGGCTCCTAGCACCGATTTTAGTGGAATTCATTGGCAGATCCAAGGAGGGATTCCGCGGATTGGAACCCCCTTTTTTCGGACAATCATGTATTTTGTAATGAATATCCTGATGTTTTACTATGAAATATCCCCAAAATTTTGGCGAAATTTCCTTTCTCTTCTAAATTGGAACCCCCTTTCAAATTCCTTGGATCCGCGCATTGAAATCATTGTATTTAACATGTGTTGGCCCCGGAAGGTTACTTTCTATATATTGGTTTACGGGGATATGCATTTTTTTTCGGGTCGCCTTTTTCAGATCTTAGTATTGATTTGAGCCACTTTTTTCAGGCTTTGGTATAGATTTGGGGTTTCCTTTTAAAGTGCATCAATGTATTTTGTGTGTATATTTCATAAGTTAAGTATAGTTTCGGGTATATGTTTTAACAGCCTGGAACTCCAGTATAACAGAATAAAAGTGAATCTAAATCACACATATACCTCTGCAGTTTGCTTTTAAGCAGAAATATTATACGATACGTTTTTGTTGCCCGGATTTATTTGGGTATATGTATTTTCTTTGGTATAGATTTGGGTATACTTTTCTCTTCTTTCTTGGTATTGATTAGGGTACGGGAATGTTATTTTTGTAAATACACATCCCCGCCAAAATTTTACCAAATAACCCCCCCCCCCGGGTTATTTGTTAGAATTTTTAATGTTGTCTCGTGTTTTAGTTTTGTTACAAAACTGACAATTATGATTATTTGTTCACATTTCAAACAAATGTATTTACATAGCAGTTTCCTGTCATTCGAACGCATGGATTCATTCAAAATATAAAATAAATCGTTACAAATCAGTACAAAACCGATAATAAAAGTAATGTCTGTCATCCTTGTGCCACAAACGGAAATCTCCGAAAACGTTATTTTGACAAATTTTCCAATGCATAAAATAGCCTTATTCACACCCAGTGGGATATGAGAATCTTAAACTATAAATTAACTATAGTTTTATGAGATTTTTATGATCTGATCATATAATTAATTAATATTACAGTGTTATTGCCCCTATGTAAATAAACATTGACAAACATCACGAGGTGCACAAAACATCCGTATATTTTGTGGATATATAATACAATTAATTTTAAAAAAAAAATTAGATCTAATGTGGAGATGATTTGTATTAAATTATATAAATAAAAACATTGTTCCATAAAATATTTGAACTAAATAAAATAAAAACTTCAAAAATTAAATAATTTTCAAGGTATTCCGTGTCTCAACATCAGATTTCCATGCAACTTGTGTATTGCAAATCTAAGACTTATTAGAGGATATGCATTTTGTCATGTTAGTGCTCTATATCACTATATATATATATATTGCAAATCCATACTTTTACACAATTTAAACAATAATTGTTTCATTACAACATAGTTAGCTAGGCTGCGTGTTTAAAAACAAACAGGGTGTATAAAGTATAGTTATAACCGCTTTTGCGTTTATACAATGTGTTGTTCAAATACAATACAAAATACAAATACAAAACAAATACAAAACAGACGTGAAAAAGTAAAGCGATTTCAACTAAAAAATGACGGATTAATAATTATTTATTTTTATTTTATCTTTGTGTTGTCCTTTCCTTCTTCTTGCTAATGATATCAAGGGAAACTTTGTACAAAAATTAGAAATGACCCAAATTTTATTCCAAAAGTAGCGATTTATGTATTTTTACCGAAATTGACACCATCTTAACATTGGTTATATGGGAATTTATACCAGATATTTTTGATTAAAAAGTGACAGATCTAAAGTTTAGTTGATTTTAATGATGTGTATACCCCCCCCCCCCCCCAAAAAGAGAAATGATCGAACTTTAATAATATATCAAGGGAAAAATGATTTACCCGCTTTATTGCATTGAAACTATCGAAATAAAATCAATGTACTATACCTTTCTATGATAAAATTATCGTAGTGACCGACGTGACTCTGCCACATGACTAAAAGCAAAAATCTTCGCCCGGGGTTTTCGCGTACGTCGAATTAGAACTTGGGCTATCATAACTTTAACCGATGTGTTTGTGAAACTGAACTGTATGTCCCAACGGGCTCTGTGGCATTTGACCTGCCCAACTATATTTTGCAAATATATGATCTGATCGTGTGGCTTTTAAAAATAAACTGCATCAAAATTTGACAAAAACCTCTTTTTTTATTTATTTGGCACCCTTTGAACATCTGGCCAGTTTAATTAAAAAAATAAATAAGAGGTGAGAATACACAAACCAAACTTGTGACGGAAAGTAATTAAGAAGCCTTGTGTGTCATTCAAAAGAAAGGTGTTTTTACCGATCACATAGCCTAGGGGTGGAATGAGCTCCAAGGATCTCCTTAATAATATTACTCGTGTAATAAATTCATATATAACATCTAAAAAGTTTGTCGCTGTTTTTAGATGTTATTGCCACTAAAACATCCAAGAAATGTCCAAGAGATGGTAAGATATCTGATTCTCGTCCATATGTCCTGACCACCTTTGTTTGATATTTAGACCTCCATTAGAAGAGGAATTCCGTGTTCATCTTCCATATATTCAAATAGGAGTAAGTTTAGTTGATCTTCTTGATAAGTGGCAGAAGATCAATACAGAATCATTGCTTTTGTCAATTTTCGAAGTTTGTTCTTTTCATTGGATAAAATCCCTTATCAGCTACTCTGTTTACTTTTCAGTTCCGGTTGGAGGAAGGCTCATTCTCTTTTGCATAAATCAGCAAAGAGGAAGTTTTTTCAGTGTATCCTGGTTCAAAGTTTGTACTTGGTCGCCAAGCTTTTTTTTCAGAAATTTTGAGTTCATTTCGCCTAACAACTTTGTTTTTCTGGAGGAACATTACCGAATAGATCTCAGTTGTATTCTTTCGAACGGACAAAAAGTATCCGTCTCAGTTTCATATGACATACTCAATGCTATTTCAACGAACAGTTCTCTCGTCTTTTCGTCTTTATCACTTCCATAGTAGTTTGGTTCCATTGGGACGTATGAAACCGGTTATTGACCTCTTTTTCTCAATGCTTATCTGATAATTCAAACCGAAAAATGAAAACTAACAAATCCATTCCAGCTTTACTGCTTCCTGATACGTGGACAACCTCTTTGGACGTAGTCGACGCTTAACCCTATTGTCCGATATGTCCTTCTTTCACGAAGTATCCTCGTTTTACCAGTTCCGTGCTCCCATTTTGGCCTAGCTGTAGCTCCCTTGGTTTTCACCAAAATTTCCAAGTTGCTCTTGCTCATATTCATACTAGTATACAAGAAATTAAGATCATGTTACCTTGTCGATTCACTACTAAGGAGCTCGAGCCAGTATTTCTTGTTTCCCAGACTCGGAATGTTTTAAGTTTTTTTTTCAGAAATTTTGAGTTCATTTCGTCTGACAACTTTTTTTTTTCTGGAGGAAAATTACCGAGTAGATCTCAATTGTATTCTTTCGAACGGACAAAACGTATCCGTCTCAGTTTCAGATGACATACTCAATGCTATTTCAACAAACAGTTCTCTCGTCTTTTCGTCTTTATCACTTCCATAGTAGTTTGATTCCGTTGGGACGCCCCACATTCGTCCTGCTAGGACATTGTACTCCAGCTTCTCAGAATTCTTGAATCCTTTTACCCAACGTCAGGTGGTGGACCTTACAGGACAATGTTTTTGCTTGATTGTAGCTTGTCTTCCACTGTTTTAGTTATGACTAACAGACCAACCAATACTAGCGAAGGGAGCGTATCTGAAGGGTCAAACTGTTTTGGGTCTTTGGTCTCCTCTTTCATCAGAGGGAACACTCAAACGCTCTAGAGATGAAGAACAAATTAAGGGATATGGAGTAAATGTACATGGGACAAATCCCTATGAATTCATGGTAAGATTAAGCAAATTTAACAACGCTTTCATTGTTGTTCTTCATCCTTTGCCCCTTTTTCACTTCAGAGATCAGTTGTCAGCCATTAATTTTGTCTGGCCGCCGAAAATTCAACAGTGGTAGCCTACCTGCAAAATAAGGGAGGTACACAATTTTACTCTCTATTTCCCCTGGCTGGAGATTCTTTTCATGTGTCTCAAACACCTGATTCATCTTATAGTACGACACATTTCACACTGGTTTAGTATAATAGCAGATTCCATGGGCAGATCTGTGGCTCCTGTGAAGACATTGTGGGAACTTTATCAGGGAGTGTCAAGAGTGTACCTCTTCATCTAGACTCTCAATATAAATATATATATTTGCTACAAACATAAACCACAGACTAACACTCTTTGTCTCCTATTACCGAATCCAAAGTTTTCATGGTATACGCCATGACTGGGAGTGAATGTTCACTTACGCATTACCCATTCATATCGCAAGCAGAATTTCTTTGCAAGATTTCTGTAGAGAAATGTGAGATCATAGCTTTTGCCTCCAGCATAGCAAAATCTTGGTTCACAGACTTTCTTCGCCTTTTACATATAAGTCAACTTACGCTTCCATTCAGACAAGATCAACTTTCTCAGTGCAGGGATCAGTTTAGCAACTTGTTTTTTTTTGTATTTCTTCAGAACACCTTCTTCACAGTGCTTTTCTTCTGTCAGCGATAATCTGAAAAAGAAAGGTTTTCGTAGTCGGCTTTCAGACCCACCTAAGGTAAGTTAGAAAGTCCAGAAACATCGCCTGTGATGCAAAGAGGACAATCTTCTATAATTGGAGTCTTTGAAAGAAAAAGTAATCCTTTCTAATTCTCTATTTACTAGATAGATGATTTTCTGGTGTTCACTTTCGATGTTAGAGTCTTACTCCAGCTACCATCTTAAGATACAGTTGAGATTTATTTCTCACAGGTGCTGTTTTTTCCTAACACGTACTTCTTTTTCTACGTTCTGACATTATTAGACTCATAAGGTGTCTATGACCTTTATGTTAACTCTTTTTCCACTTGAATATGTAAGGCTATAAACTTGGCTTAAGAATCTTCAAGTTAAGCTTATGATGATAGGATTGTTTTTTATTATCTTAGGTCTTTTTTAACACAACTCCTCTAAATAATTCTATCAGCTGGTGTCTTGAGAATTAAATGAGAACTCCTTTCTTGCTCATTATATCCGTTTTATGTCTGTTCATGAACTATTTATGTAGACCCTTTAGTTACCGCTCAGAGTATTAACTCTCTGCTTGTACTGTCGATTGAAAGAGCCCTAGTTCTGCATTGGATTTCGTTTCTCTCAGAATTTTTGACGGTTTGCTATTTGTTGCAATAAAATACTAAATTTTAAAGTTAAATTGAATTTTATTACAACAAAACCATCATAAATTATACGCCCGACATTCCTCCAATTCGTCCCCTACTTTTTCTGTTTTTTTTTTATTTGAATCTTGAATAAATACATCGGCAAACGAATACCGAAGATATAAAGTGAAGATAAAGTTTTTGGGTTACTGTCATGCCCTTTATTTTGATACATTAAATCTATTGGCTCGATGCTTTCGGATAATTCGCTGTCAAAAAGCAATAGTTCAATAATAATTGCTATGGAATTTAATTAGGTTCTTTGAAAGTTTAAAAAAATAAAAGCAAATCTTAATAAAACTGAACTTAGAGGAACTGAAATTGAAGACATCACACAGTTTACCTCATTTTGTATCTTTGAAGTGTCATCAGCACAACTGGAGGGACAGATGAAGACATCAAGGCACAGAAAAGAAAAGCCCAACAAGCCTATGCCATCCTTAGACCCATCTGAAGGAGCAAGGCTCTAAGAACATCAACAAAAATCAGAATATTCAACTGGAATGTGAAATCAGTACTTTTGTATGGATCAGAGACATGGAGATTAACATCTGCTTCCACCAACATATTACAAGTCTTCCTAAACAGGTGCCTAAGAAACATCCTAGGAATAAAAGTGGCCAGTCTAAATAAGCAACAGGAATTTGTGGCCGAGAACCTAGCAAGAGTCTGCCACACAATCCATATTAAAATGGAATTCGATAGGGCACACTTTGAGAAAACCAACCACCTGCGTTAGCCGTCATGACCTAGATTGGAACCCACAGGGTCACAGATAGAGAGGAAGACATAAAAACACTTGGAAAAGGGATTTAACATCAGACATACAGAAGATTGGGAAGACCTGTGGAGAAGTAAAGACATTGGCAAAAGACAGAAACAAGTGGAAAGCAACAATGGTTGCCCTATGTCCCCCATGGGACGAAGTGGATTAAGTCAAGTAAGTCAGTTTAAAATTCAACCCTATGTCCCCCATGGGACGAAGTGGATTAATCAAGTAAGTCATAGTTTAAAATTCAAAATCTTATATAATGCTGTTCCACTGAGTAGTTTCATATGCTTTCTTCATAAATGTCTACGATCGTGTCCTAGTATATTCAAACTTTCAGTATCTAAAGATTCAGTAATTTCTACTATTATATCTTTTGATTTAAACAAGTTTCAGCCAAAGTATATTTTGATTGTTGCTTTAGCACAATACATTAACACCAAAACGCACACATTATTTGACACATGCAATACTTCAAAACAATAATTAGGTACCTTTCAAAAAAATAAGACAACACAATCAATATGTCTAGGAAACGTCATTCCATACAGGATTCAGTGAACACTTATAGTAACTGAACCTACGCATCTAGCAAGACTGTTGGCATAACACATTGACATAGAAAGTTTTACACATAATGGAATCCAAAATAAAAAGGGAAAATCTACAGTGTCCTTTTTATAGGTTTTAAATTATATACAGACCATAATGACTCAATTTATGTATGTTAATTGACGTTAAAGCAAGAGTTACAAAACAAAGTTAAGATTATGGGGTAATATTACCCCAAGATTTTGAATTGTATAACACGGAACATGCCATGGGGTAATATATCCCCAAGATTTTGATTTGTATAACACGAAACATGGCATGGGGTAAAACTNTATCTTTGCAAATACGGATTGGAATACATTTGACCTGAACTGGCACCCTATACTACTATCGATACAAACATGTAAACAATCTAAAAATAGCCGAAAACGAAAGCAGTATACGAGACCTAAAACTGAAGTGTACTCTGACTAAATAACCTTAAAAACTGTTGCGAACAGACCATTCAAAATATATTTAAGGTTTGGAGATACTTTTTAAATGGATAACTAAGCTATTATTGAAGTAATTAGTGGATAACTTCTGACCTTAGTAATTTCCGGTAACAGAACGAGACACTGAAGGGAACGAAATATCTTAAAACAATGCAACTTGTTTGATACTAAAATCATCACACTAGGAAGGTGAATTTGTCCAATCCATTTCTTAATATATTGAGTAGGTACACGAAGTAAAATTGCTATAATCTTGTAGTGATGCGTAAGGTAAGCATGGAGTACAGTGGAAGGATACGGATTAAATATATATATAAGGGCATAACAGGAAAATCATTTGAATGTGTTGGATATCTATTTTGGCAACGTATCATTAACTGTACTAGGACGAAAAGAATGGAAGACAAATAAAGTTAAGGACAGAGCTACAAAGTCGCAAGATTATGTATACCTTTTAGCCGTTAAGTTCAATAATTTAGATATGATACGCATTCCATGCATTAAACATGATCATCTCCATAAAAACACCATAGCCAGAATCATCTCCAGCTCGGGAATTTGTTTTACCAACTCTACACTGCACTTTGAAATGCACTGAATGCACATGACACAAATGACCGTTTCATCGTGTAGTTGTTAAATACTTTTTTTGTAGAAGTATCGAAGTTCCTATATGACAAAGGTATTCACGCATACACTACCATGAGACATTATCTTTTCATAAAAAGTAAAAAAAGTGTACATGACCAAAAAAATCTGAACAAACGGAAAATATGCATAAGCTCCCGCATCAGCTTCGCTTCTACACAATCTCTCAATGAAATATACCAAGAAAGGAAAAATTGAAGAAAAAATATAGAAATATAATTTTTCAAATATTCATAGTTTCAATTAATTGTCGCTTAATTATCCAGCCTTGCTTTACCATATGCAGATATTACCGTAAAAGATGTAAATTTGCGAGAGCTTTTGTATTCATTTAATTCTCATAAAACAAGTGAACAATATTTTCAAATATCAGATGAATTTCATTATCAGTTCAACCATGTCAACAGTCCGGTTATCTCACAGCAGGATGTATTGTAACTTATCACCCTCATTAAATTGATAATATTAATGTGTTAATTATTAATGTACATACATGCAGGCACTCCGATATTGGAAGACAAGAGTTATCTACCCTTACCCCCTGTGCCCTAACCGAACTAATTCTTCAGTATGTGATTTTTATTTTTTGTTTATTTCAGTATTATTTTGGTATATTTGAGTATATTTGAGTGTATTTGAGTATATTTGAGTGTATTTTAGTAAAAAAAGACGGACCGCTTTTATTGTTGTTCTTCATCTTGAAGTCACCTTTGAAACTTTGAAACTTGAAACTTTTTATTTCACTAAAGGCCCCACATGAGGCATAATAGTACAACATTACACATGTTAAATATGGAACAAACATATAAACATATAAGAATTTGTATATGCAGATGGAAGTAGATAATGCAAATTACTAGTTATTACATAGAGATATAACAATTTTACAAAATTTTGCCAATCCAATAAGTACGTATTTATCTGAACTATTCATTATCTCAGAAAAACTAACAATGTTTCTGTTATTATATATATGAACTGGTATAAATTTATATCTTTCAGAACAGAAAAAAGTACCGTTAAACAAATAGTGAAACTCATCACCTATTTCTTCCTTTTTACATAAATCACAAATTTGTTCAGATCTATCTATACTAAAAATCTACCAGCCTCATTTGGCAATTTATGACTTCCACATCTAAACTTGATAAGACTATATAATAAATCTGGTGGAAGAACAGAGAGATATTTCTCAAACCCAAATTCAGATTTATAAATTCTATAATTAATACACTTAGGTGAATTAAATATTTGCGTTTTTTACTCCAACAAATTAAAAATGAAAAAACTGTTTTACAATATTTGACAGATTAATATTAGCTAATACAGTTTGATCATTCCAACATTGATAAAAACCACATTCAAGCAAATTATTTCTTATACATGACAACCATTTAGAATGATACACATCACCTGCATCAAGCAATATATCATACAAAGTGCGAGAAATTTTCTCTTTTTTACCATATGATATTCGTTGCCAAAAACCAACCATTCTTGCTTTTATACATACTGACATAGGAATTCTACCAAGTTCTCCATAAACAATGTAATTTGGAGTACATTTTTTAACTTTCAATTCTAAATTCTAAATATAAAGACTGTTAAAGACTGTCAAATTAATAGAGTCACGCATGCGCTGTTAAAGACTGTTAAAGACTGTTAAATTAACAGAGTCACGCATGCGCATAGCAAGTAATCTTCAGTATCCTGAAATTTGGCTGCAAACTTAAAGCTCGGGACTTAAAGAAGAAGAAGAAGAAGACTCAATAATTTCATTATTTTCATAACCCCAAACTTCTGCATCATATAATTATATCAAGCTACAACTATCTTGGGATTAAATTGACTTCTTCTGGTACATTCACTTATTCGCAAAAAGAATTAATTTCGAAAGCCAGAAAAGCAGCTTTCAAAGTCTCAAAAAGTATAAACCACCCAACGTGTGGTGTTAATTTAAGGATGAATTATTTGATACTTTGATCAAACCAATTTTGTTATATGGTAGTGAAATATGGGGCTCCGGTAATAATTGTATAGTTGAAACTTTTCATAATGTTTTTTGTAAGTCAGTGCTGGGCTTAAGTAAAAATGCTTCAATCTGTGCCACATTAGGAGACTTGGGACGTTTCCAAATGCAAATTTATATTGATATTGTTGTACTAAAATTCTGGTTGCGTATTGCACATGGTCAATGTAGGCATCTGGTGAAGGAAGCTTATATTTCAGAAGTGAAACAAAATTCTGATTGGATTAAATATATTAAAAATCTACTTTCTAAAAATGGACTTTTATATATTTGGCAAAATCCCTGTGAATTCAATAGTGAATATGTCGTTTCTATTTTTACAGAAAAAATAACTGATCAGTATCAGCAATTTTGGTTTTCTGAAATTCAAAAAAGCAATAAACTTAAATCCTATGTGATCATTAAAAATGAGCTTACTAAGGAGGATTATATTGACATTTTATCTGAAAAACATCTCCTTAAAGCGATGAGCAGACTAAGAACTAGTTGTCATCCGTTGAGAATAGAAACAGGGCGTCATTGCAAACCCCCTATGCCAAGAGAACAACCTCTTTGTTCAGTTTGTAATGTAATCGATGACGAAATACATTTTCTCACCTCTTGTAAAAAGTATGAATCTGACAGACTTGCACTCTTCAGTTTTGTCAATAACAAATCTTTTAAATATTTAGATTCCAAAGATATTACTTTATCATTGTCAAACCCAGTTTATGTATGTGGTTGAACAATAAATTATGTTATGTTATGTTATAGGTGCTACAATTGTGTCAAAAAGTTGTAATAAAATATCTATTGGCAGGCAAAGTTTTCTTGCTTTACACAATACATAGAACATTGCTTTCCTAGCTTGTTGAACACGTCTAGTTTTAGAACATAAGACTTTCAACAACGAGTTAAACCGAGTTATTCCCCTTAGTGTAAATCTTTCGCATGCCACGTAATTTTAAACACGCCATCTTCCGGCAAGAAGTGCACAGACCTGACAACACATGTTACACACGTTTAAATACAATTATTGTCGACATTAGAATAGATATTTATCCTAGATAAGCCAAGCAGATTGCCTCATAATGAGAGATAAATTGATTTGCGTCTTGTTTACATTTAGTTTCTTGACAGTTGTGAAAACCGGCGAACTAACGTTTGAACTCCCAGACAACGAAAGGCAATGTTTTTTCGAAAAAATTGACAAAGGTGTTCAGTCGACACTAGAATTTCAGGTTTGTTTTTAATGACCATCAATCATTTTTTAATGCGATTTAGGTTGACTGGCTGTACAAATTATACGTTATGACACTTGCTGCAGGTGGGTTGCCGGTTGCTCACAATGACTGAATGAGTTTTGCAAAGTGCTACTGAGTGATGGAAATGCCGGCCATATGGAAATTACACATGCCAACATATTCCTTGAATTTCTATATTGACAGCCTTGTGAAGTGGGTTTTGTTCAAGATACGAGAGCATACTGTACAGCAATATTTAGCTAGCGCTCCTCACTTTGGCCATTGACGAATCTTTTTTTGAAGTGGCAAATTTTTTAAGCCTGGAATTCGTCATTTAGAATTTTTGAAAATCGCCAAATATTGAAGTATTATGTTCATAATCTTTTTCACTGTAATCTAATTGTCCAAACCAAGGACTTATATGAAACTCGTACACAATCCATGTTGCAATTAATTTATAGCGAGGTCGAGGCGTTTGGTATTTATTCACTTTTGAGCTTTCTACTTGAAAAGTTGTATATGGATTTTAATAAAATTATACCATGTATACAATCCTGATAGCTGAATGATTTTTAGCTGACCTCACGAAGTGAGGGGGGCTTATTTGATACCCCGAGCGTCGGCGTCCGCGTCCCGTTAGGAAGAATGATTAAGGTATTCCTGCTTACTGACATGCCCCACATCAACCATACTGGTATGTATGATGCATTTTGGCATGACCACTGGAATGCATGCTTCGGATGCTGTCTCTGACCTACATTTTATGCATGAGCGACTTGGTTAGGTGGAATGGTTGAAGTCCATTCCCGCTTACTGACATGTCCAACATCAACCATACTCATTACTGTTATGTATGATGCATTTTGGGATGACAACAACAATGCATGCTTGGGATACTGTCTCTGACCTACATTTTACGCATGAGCGACTTGGTTAGGTAGAATGGTTAAAGTCCATTCCCACTTACTGACATGGCCCACCTCAACCATACTGGTATGTATGATGCATTTTGGGATGACAACAACAATGCATGCTTTGGATGCTGTCTTTGAACTACATTTTACGCATGAGTGACTTAGTAAGGTAAAATGGTTAAAGTTCATTCCCCTTTACTGACATGCCCCACATTAACCATATTGGTAAGCATGATGCATTTTGGGATGACAGCTGCAATGAATACAGTCCATGACATTAATTTTACATATGAATTTATCTGTTAGCAAAATAATTATAGTCAATTCCTGTTAACTGACATGTTCTATTTGTGACAATGCTGCGCAACGAGGTGAGCTTTGAAGTCTGTGCCTGCTTTCTATGTTTACATCTGTAGAGTAAATTTTGTTACATTACAGTACAGCCAGAGACTTACTGTGATAAATCACTGTGATAGACGTATCACTCTGCTTAGTGAAATGTGTACATTTTATTTTCTGTTTGATCTACCAAAATGCTTTCTTTTGCATTTCGAGTAGTGCATTCTGCCACTTGACATGCAAAAGAAATTATGTGGATAGATCAAGCAGGAAAAAAGATATATTCATTTAAGAATTTAGAGTGATATGTCTATCACAGTGATTTATCATGGTAAGTCTCTGGCTGTACTGTACAGCAAGTAGTTTGTTCAATACACATGATTTAATTTGTAATCAAAACACTTTCGTCCGACTTTTTTTCCACTTCCGGTTTTCATTGGTAAAAATGCACCACGATTTTGAACTAAAGGCTTTAAAAGTAATGCACAGAATTTCACAAATTTTCCTGAAGTTTAACATGTACTGCACTCATGGAACAATTTTATGACCATCATTATTATTTTTCTGTTGTTGTAAGGCTTTAAAGATAGGGTCCCAAAGTGACAAAATCTCTCGATTGCGATATATCTTTAAATTATCACGAGATGCTTATCCTTCTAAATATACGTCCGTGTCTAAACTGACACATTTATTACACCTGTAATGCTAATTAATAGATTAGTTCAGTTTTAAATAAACGCCATTGGCGATTTATTTACCTGTGTTCCCTGGCGGTTATCACTAATTACCAGTCAATCAGAGATGACCTGCTTACCGGTATGGCAATAAGCTATCACATATTAAAAGAATTAATGTTTTTGAACATTTCTCTAATTCTTGTTCAAAATGAATACTTCTCAAATATAATGTTAGACAAAATTAATAAACAACATGTTTGGAAATTGATCTCACTTGCTGATTGGGCAGTCATGTAAATGGGTCGCATCAGTTTCTAGAAATAGTGCAACCCTATGTTGATGAAATTAACACCTGCGTCATTGTCTTGGTAAATGGTTTTTGCATTTTTATGACTAAGAGATAATATGACATTTTTATCAAAATAATTAATATTCAACACCTATTTTAATGAATGGCACAATGATACACATAGCAACAATGATACATTTGTAGCAACAAAATGGTGGCATACTGGAGACTACAGAGATCGCTTTACTTCGAATAAATTGAGTAGAAATTAGAGAAATAATCTCTAAAATTGTTTTCTGGTTTATTACGATAATTTCTCACATCTCAATAGACAATGACGCAGGTGTTTGGAATTAAGCTTTCATGTATAAAAATTTAATGACATTCAAGAAATAATGAGAAAAAAAAACCTCCCCCCCCCCCACACCTTATTCAAAACAAAAAGGCTTGAGAAACAAACAATTTATTTTGAATGGCCTTAGAAACTATATTTAAATCTTTCTTTCACCACTTTTTAGTTCGCCTCAATGAAGTTGAGGGGGACTATTGGAGTTACCCCGGCATCCGTGTCCACGTCTTTGTCCGTGTCCGCGTCTTCATCAGCGTCCGCATTTAGGTATATATCTTGGTAACTATGAAGGGTAGGGTCATCAAACTTTGTGTACAGATGCATCTTGGGTTATCTCACAGCCTCCAAGAAAATTAGGTCTCTTTGACTTATATTTTTCACATGAGTGACTTACATTCAAGTTAACATCCGAGTTCGGATCTAAGTAACTGTAACTGGTATGCAGTTGCATGCATCTTTGATGGTACATATGTAGGTCAGCATCCAGGCAAAATTAGGTCACTTTGACCTATATTTTCCGCATGATTGAGTCACTTACATTCAAGTTTACGTCCGAGGTCAGATCTAAGTAACTGTACATGGTACAATCATCTAACCTTGCATGTGCATGCATCTTTAGGGGTAGGTCAGCATCCAGGCAATATTAGGTCACTTTGACTATATTTTCTGCATGATTGACTTACATTCAAGTTTACGTCCGAGTTCAGATCTAAGTAACTGTACATGGTAGGATTATCTAACCTTGCATGTGCATGCATCTGGGTTGGGGGTAGGTCAGCATCCAGGCAAAATTAGGTAACTTTTCCGTTTATGTTCGAATTCAGGTTTCGGTTACTGTACATGGTATCATCTAGCCTTTGTATACATATACATGCATAAGGGATGGTAAACGAACACCCTGGCCAAATTGGGTGTCCGTGTCTATGTGCCATAACGAGGCGAACTTTGTAATCGTTGATTACCTATGTTTTTATATTAAACAGGTCAAACTTCCCCTCTAAATACATTGATTTTTTTTTTTACAGAACACGTTTTTTGAAAGTTGGGTTATTTCCCTTTAAAAATGTCTTTAGATTTTCAAGAATTTATTTTTTAGAATTGAACCTATGCTGATATTTGCTTTTAGAAATATAACAGAAATTATATTTTACCACTTTTAAAGCTTAGATAGTGTTTATAAACAACATTTGTTTGATATTTTGCAAAATAATTTCTTTTAAATTACAAATTGATAGAAATTACAAATTGATAGAAAATTGAACTAAGTAATAGAAAGTTAAAATGCATGTTTATATTCTACCGCCTGGATAAATTCATTAATTTGTTTCCTTCAATTGAAGAAGGGGTATAATATATTAAGGCCAAAAAGAAAAATATGTGTGTTTAATGTAGTCTGCTGAAAAAAATTAGGTTCGGTAGGTCAGGATTTTTTTTTTTTTTTTTGCAGTTGAAATCCGGAAAAATTTCGGGTCATTCCCAAGTCCGTTCCGAAATTAATCCTACAAACCGAAAGTACTGCCATTTGCATTGTGTTTTGGAAGAAACTTGGCATATTTCTTGATTTTTGTCTATTTGAATGTCTTTTGAACCAAATAAAAAGTTTAAATGTCTATTTTATTAACTTTTCGTACCAGCGGAAGCATGTTACAGTAAAACCTGTTTTGAGAGACCGCCCCTTGGGCCAGGAAAAAGTGGTCTTTCAAGACAGGTAGTCTTTCATAGGAGGTCTGCTATTTTCAGTCATCAATTTTTCTTAAAGATGTGTACATATTTTACATAGTATTTTTACAATAACATTCCTCTGAATTATTTCTCTAAAGAAGTTTGTGGATTCTTTTACAAAAAAAAATGAAATACTTTTCTTTACCATATTTCAAAAAAGTCACAATGCACATAATATAGAACAAAATATTTTTATTACATGTAGGTAAAATTAATTTGTTCATTTAAAATTGCATAATGAAAGGTAAACAATAATCAATAAATGTGTCAAACTCAATTGACAGAGGACAAGCCATACAGGTAATTAAAGGATACTTGTCACAGTTGAGTAATTAAAAGTAAAAGTGAATATAATTGTTTTCTCTGATGTCTTCCACCTATTCCCACTTTTTAAGATTCACTATTCCTTCTATCCCCACATAGCAATTCCTTTGATGTTTAATTTGTTTTTATAGTAATTAATGGTTATACTATTAAATGTCACCTGTAATTAACCTTTGTGTACCTGTATCTTGATTTATTTTCCATTTTTTCTTTAAGGAAATGCAAAAAATAAAAGAATTAAGAAATTAAGAAATATGAAAAACGTAAATAAAAGACAAGAAAATGAGAAAGTTAAGTTACTTTTTTAGGCTACAGATCGAGAAAATATTCCGTTAATTAATGATAAACTTGTACAAAAAATGAGAGGACAATCAGTATTCTTCTTATTTTACTATTACTATATTGTATATGATTTTGAATAAAAAGAAAGCTTGAATGATAACTTTTCATTTTTATTTGTTATTTATATATACTTTACACGAATGTTCACTCACTTTTATTTTAGCATTTTTCCATTATCAAAGAGTTGTGGCTAAAATCCCACTGAAAAGTTTTCCTTCAGCATACTATTTATGTTAATGCATAAAATTTCCCCCAAAACTAATATATCAGGTCATCTATTATATGCACTATCATAACAAAATCAAAATATTCTACCACTGAACTTGTCACTTTGATGCAGTTTTGATCGATTTTGTTAAAATTAGGTATATACCTATCTAGCTAAATGATGCTAAATGCCAAGGTCAAGTGTTTATACACTCACATGGCAAAATGTAGAAAAAAGGAAATATACAGCCATGTTCATGATCAACTGCTAATATCTCCAAAAACATACAAGTGTAGTATACATTAATTTCATTCCACGGAAATACGGGTTCCAGAGACAAGATTAAAGGATTTTTCTCTAATTTCTAGCAAATTTAACCAACGCCTGACCGGTGTGATAAAAATATTTCTCTAATTTCTAGCAAATTTAAACACCTCCTGACAATGATAATCAACATGGGAGTTACTTGATCTCAGTTGGCGATTGGTCAATCATGTAAGTTTCTCGTGTCAGTTTTAAGAAATAGTGCAACCGGATGTTGATGAAATTAACACCTGCATCATTGTCTAGCGAAACGGTTTTTGCATTTTTATGACCAAGATAACTCAATTTACTGACAATATGACATTATATTAACATATTTTGAAAATGGTCTAGCCTTAGGAATTGAATTCACGGTTTAATGGCCAAACTTCAATAAGTGACAAAATTATATTTACATGTAATTAAAACGGGCATTACAGACGGAAAAGGCAAACAAATGAAATATTATAACTAAAAACCATCAAGCTGGTTTTGGTGGAAAATAAAAAACAGTCTATAAAATTAATAAAATTAATGATTTACTTATATGCTCAAAAATATGTCAACACCGTAATATGTAGTTTCAAAGTTAGATCCATGTTTCAAATGGAGTAACGGTCTTACTATGAATATATAAAATGCATTGATTTATTGTCTTATAACTACTGATGTCTTTCAAATGGACATATTTAATTGACAGTAACTATATATGTGTTTTCGTATAGATTTGTTTACTTGAGACTATTTTTTGAAATGTTTATAATTGTAACTTTTTCTTTGCATAAAAATCCAGTGAAAATTAAAAAGCTACATGCACAAATAATTCATTTTCATGTTCCCATCCAACATTTAATTAAGATTAATTAATGATTGTTTGTACAGTATAATCCTTTGTTTGGTAAGTTTTCCACCTATTCCCACATGACTTTTTACTTTTTCCTACCTGAAATTTAAAAAGTGGGAATAGGTGGAATGAACCGTTTTCTCTGTATAAAGGAATTAATTAAGAGTGTTGAGGTTCTCACACAATTATTTTATGACAAGTTTTTTTAACCTAACAAGGATATTCATTCATTCATATTTTCTGAGATTTTAGGTTCATGGTTCACTCGTTCATATTTTCTGAAATGTTTGGTCTATGGACATACCATAAAAATTACTAGTTACTTCCCCTGACATGGCTTGTTTTGTAAACAAACTTATTTTGAGACTCTCACAGCATTTTTCAAATAATAAAAGTTATAACTGGCATACAGTGGTCAAAAGTAGATAACATACAACACTCTGGATGTTATTTTATTGGGATGAAGTAAAGAAAAGGAAATTTCAATGAGACTGACAATTTGCAAATTACCGGCGATGTCAGTCATATATGCATCAGTGTGCACTTCAAAACCAACTTTTCTGATCGTTAAAAGACAATAGACTTGTGTCAGAATCAACTATCCTCCCATTGTATTTGAAGAAGCATTTCAGGTATACCGAAATTGGTCATTTTTAAGTTATTTTTTACCACTTCCGGTTGAGTTGTTGAACGACGATTGTCAACTCGTATCGTCTTTTTAGACACCTTTAAGATATTTTTTAAAAAGTGGTCGCTCATAACAGGCTGTATTTGCATTTTATGCACCTTTTTACCGGTCGTTGGTCGCGTTAGGTAGGTGGTCGCTCACGACAGAGTGATTTGTACACCAAAATGATCCATGACCACTGTTGGCGGTCTGAAAAGCCAGGTGGTCGTTCATAGGAGAGGTCGTTCAAATGAGGTTTTACTGTATATATCAAAGATGTGCATACTGCTTGGATTTTCATTTTTGCTGATTTTTCACAAAAATATGCATTGTTGAAATTAGTCTTTTTTTGGCGAGATAATGCATATAGGGTACATCATTTGTCCGGATAACTCCTCCTACAGTTTTTAGCTCACCTGGCCTAAAAGGCCATGTGAGCTATTGCCATCACTATGCGTCTGTCTGTCAACAATTTCAAACATTTTCTCCTCTGAAACCGCTAAGCCAAATTAAACCAAACTTGGCCTGAATCATCATCAGGGTATGGCTTCTAAAATTGATGTTCAGTTTGTCCCTCTGTCGAACAACATGGCTGCCATTGCTAAAAATAGAACATAGGGGTAAATTTTTTGGCTAATAACTCGGAAACCGTTACAGATATCAAAAATCTGACAGGAGTAAAAATGATCAGCATGATGAGATCTATCCACTGTGCAATTTTGAAGAAAATCTGAAAACCCATCTTGGAGTTATAGCCCTTCAGTTAAATTTTCAGAATTTTTGCATTTTTAGTTCGCCTCAACGAAGTTGAGGAGGAATATTGGAGTACCCCTGGCGTCCGTGTCCGCATTTGGGTATATATCTTAGTAACTATGCAGTGTAGGTTCATCAAACTTTGCATGCAGGTGCATCTTGGGCTAACTCACATTCTCCAAGAAAATTAGGTCTCTCTGACCTATATTTTCCGCTTGGGTGGCTTTCATTCAAATTTACATTTCAGTTCATATCTCAGCTACTATACATAGTACGATAATCTAACTGTGCATATGCATGCATCTCTGATGGTAGGTCAGCATCAAGGCAAAATTAGTTCACTTTGACCTATATTTTCCGCTTGAGTGACTTACATTCAAGTTTACGTCCGAGTTCAGATCTCAGTCACTGTACATGGTACGATCATCTATCCTTGCATGTGCATTCATCTTTGACGGTAGGTCAGCATCCATGCAAAATTAGGTCACTTTGACCTATATTTTCCGCTTGAGTGACTTACGTCAAGTTTACGTCCGAGTTCAGATCTCAGTCACTGTACATGGTACGATCATCTATCCTTGCATGTGCATGCATCTTTG
>MJUU01043733.1:44667-57720 GCA_002080025.1 Modiolus philippinarum | reverse complement strand
TCTATAGGCCAAATTCAGACATCTGACAAGTTTTCATAGGTCTCATATACCGGTTAAGACGTTGCCATTTACTTCAAGGCTAAATCAGCCATTTTCCACTGTTTGCCCTCAACATATAGGTTTAGCTTGACCTTCGAGTTGTATATCATTTCGAAGCATTTTAACTAAGGAATCCAAATCTGCCATAAAAATATGGGATGAACCGTTTAGATTTTTCGCAAAATGGCACCGAATAAAATATGAAATAAACAATAATATTTATATTTGAAAAGACACGTGCTTCCCAGTCCTTGTCAAGGCCTTATTAAGCACCCAGTAAAACAATATTCATACACCAGCTTCAAATATGACAGTTGTCTCAATAAATATACATAATCTGCTTTCAAAAAAGTATTCTCATGATATTCTAACTGAAAGGATAAACATTTTAGCACTTCAAACATCCTCTTTTCAAATTTTAGATTTTTAGGAACTTTATGACTGAGGGACCAGTTGACCCGGAACTGGTTAATGAGACCTTAAGATTTCAACTTGTATTAAAAATGAGGGTTTTGCTCTTTCAATTGAAAGTGCACACTTGTTCGAGTAAAATGATACCCAATATGTACTGGTTCAATAACGGGTTAAGATTTCCTGGCATATCCAAATACAGTATGTTGCGAGCAAATTTAGAGAAGTTTCACATCACATATGAAGCGCACAGGTATTGTGTATGAAAAGGAAGTTTTGCAATAAACTTTACAAAATGGGTAATAAATATCTCTCAAAATGGTATAATGTAGGCTTCATGGGTGTACAGAAATAGAAATATGGCTGATATTTACCTTAAAAGCCTATATGGAAGGAGATAAATGTCATTAATGAAACAAAAGTATGGAGGGAAAATAGATCTGCAGCATGAAATACCTGTGTGAACCTAAGTTATGGTCATTTTTTTAGAAAATAAAATATTATTTCCATTTTTCAACATAATATTTATCATAACAGGCCATAATTTGACAAGCTAGTGCAATTTTTAGAAAAAGAATGAATAGTTGCTAAGGTGAATAAGGGCAAAACCTATTCAAAGATATGATGACGCCTGCCTCTTAAGATTTCAACTTGCATTAAAAATGAGGGTTTTTGCTCTTTCAGTTGAAAGTGCATACTTGTGCGAGTAAAATGATACCCAATATGTACTGGTTCAATAACCGGTTAAGATTTCCTGGCATATCCAAATACAGTGTGTTGCGAGCAAATTTAGAGAAGTTTCACATCACATATGAAGCGCACAGGTATTGTGTATGAAAAGGAAGTTTTGCAATAAACTTTACAAAATGGGTAATAAATATCTCTCAAAATGGTATAATGTAGGCTTCATGGGTGTACAGAAATAGAAATATGGCTGATATTTACCTAAAAAGCCTACAGGGGAGGAGATAAATGTCATTAATGAAACAAAAATATGGAGGGAAAATAGATCTGCAGCATGAAATACCTGTGTGAACCTAAGTTATGGCCATTTTTGAGAAAATAAAATATTATTTCCATTTTTCAACCTTATATTTATCATAACAGGCCATAATTTGACAAGCTAGTGCAATTTTTAGAAAAAGAATGAATAGTTGCTAAGGTGAATAAGGGCAAAACCTATTCAAAGATATGATGACGCCTGCCTCTTAAGGTCTCATATACCAGTTACGACGTTGCCATTTACTTCAAGGCTAAATCGGCCATTTTCCACTGTTTGCCCTCAACATATAGGTTTAGCTTGACCTTTGAGTTGTATATCATTTCGAAGCATTTTAACTAAGGAATCCAAATCTTCCATAAAAATATGGGGTGAACCGTTTAGATTTTTCGCAAAATGGTACCGAATAAAATATGAAATAAACAATAATATTTACATTTGAAAAAACACGTGCTTCCCAGTCCTTGTCAGGGCCTTATTAACAACCAGTAAAACGATATTCATACACCAGCTTCAAATATGACAGTTGTCTCAATAAATATACATAATCTGCTTTCAAAAAAGTATTCTCATGATATTCTAACTGAAAGGATAAACATTTTAGCACTTCAAACATCCTCTTTTCAAATTTTAGATTTTTAGGAACTTTATGAATGAGGGACCAGTTGACCCGGAACTGGTGAATGAGACCATAATATTCTTGATATAATTTCTTAGCTTTTAGACAAAAATAGTCCTAATGTTAAATTTAGGGGAAATCCAGAGAAATCCATTTCCTGTCAAATTTTTAAGGTAGATCGACACTTATACACGGCGCATTTGATTGGTGCATTTGCGAAACACAAGTCGGATGCGGAATTGATTTTCAAGCCGGAATATTCCTTATTTGGCCTTTTCATTGTGACGTCATAATAGATTGACATTTACTTTCCCGCGAATTAGTTCCGTTTCCCGTAACTTTTGTCTATTTCGTAAATCATACAACTGAAGTGTATAAATCTTAAATATAAAAAATATCTATCTGATATTCATTTCATATGAAAGCTAAACAATAAACATGTTCTCTCAGTTCCCTGTATCGTTGAAAAATACTGAATTTAGCCTAATTTTCAAAGCCTGATAACAGGAAAAGATGATCGGTGACATGTCATTTTTATTTATTTATTTTTTTTTCTTTTGAAACAATGGACTAAGAACTACAAAATATCTAGCAATAAAAAAAAATCTGGTTTTATTAGGTTCGAACTACCTTATTGTCTTTTATCTCGGTAAAAAGCACACGGACCTATATATTTCTTTTTACCGTTTCATTTTCGTCTACAATGCTTAGTAAATTAAAATAGGTTTCAAGAAATCCTTGATATAAACAACATCAGGAGTGGGGCTCCTTAAACCAACATAAGGCCTTACAGTCAATCATAGTTTACCTATGATCTACGTACATGTTCAAATAAAAAAATACCAAACAGAAACCGTCTTGCAAAATTAATCGACTAATCATAAACATCGATGACGTTACTATATTGTAGCGTTACAATACGCATAGCGACGGTAACTGTGGCGTATGCCCTTAAAGGCATTCCTATGTAGTAGGATGGTGTATGATGGGAAAATGGAATTTTATTTTTTTTACAGTACTATCAAGGACCAAAGGCAAAATTTGTTCCTCATATATATGAAGTACTTTCCTAAGTACTTTGAAACATTTTACAAAGAAGTCACTACGAAAAAAGGTCTGGGGTTTCGTGTTCTACTAAGTTATTTCATCAAAAAAGAATTCAGATCTTGAAACCGTAATACTAATATCTACACAAAGTGAATTGATCAAATGGTTTTCAAAATAGTGAAAAATGGAAAACTGTCCTAACATTTACGAATAAAGTCCAATAACTCTTGCAAGAAAAATCAAACTTTCAACAAAACGGGTTTGTGATACTGTTATTTTTACCAACTCTACAAGGTCTGAAATAGATTTATCGCAGGGTTGTTCATACGACTTATGAAAATTTATATAAAAAATTGACGAATAAAGTCCAAATAATTCCAATTGCTAATGCAACGTCCTATTTCATTGGTCAACGTCATGAACAACAAAAAAGTTATTTCTCAATAAACTTTTCTTGCCCATCAGTGACAACATTGTTCAAAGTTCAAAGGATTGGAATTATAAGAAATAAAAGTAATTTTGGAGGAGTTTATGGATGTGTAAACGCGGCCTTTCACTCACAAACTCTACATAAAGTCCTTCGGACTCTATTTAGTTTGTGAGTGAGTCCACCGCGTTTACACATCGATAAACTCCTCCAAAATTACTTTTATTCCTATATCAATTTTGCAAGAAAGAAACAAAATTTCCCTTATTATTATAAAAAATAAAAAGATTGTAAGACTATCATACTGAATAAGTGCACAAAGTTTCAAGTGAGTTGGCAAAAGGGTTGTAAAATTCAAGAGCCACATGTGAAACGGAAAACACGACAGAAGAATATCGAAGGACGGGCAGAACTTGGACATTGGTATACTTTAGAAATAATTCATGGGGGCCGGTGGTTTGTATGGGTAGCCATTATTTTCGTTAATATTTTACCCAGGGCGTAGCGCAGCGGAGCGAGGGGTAAAATAAACGAAAATAATGGACACCCATATGTAAATCGACTACAAACCACCGGCGAACATGAATTATTTCGATTCTAATATGACATTTTATGACCTGGACGGGCCTATAGTGTACACGGTAATGACAGCCGTAAAGACTGCTGTGAGGTTGCTCATAATGTTATTGGAGATTTTCATATGGCTGGTCGTCATGGTTTTATTGTTCTCATATTAGAATATAACATATCCATCATAAGACAGACATATTAAACAATTTACATTTATATCATCTGTGTTCTGTGTAAAATGGGGAGGACAGGGATCACTGTCGTTTCCGACAGTCATCTCTATTACTCTTGTTTTAATTATATTAATTTAAATGCCTTGGGTGGGTTGAAACCCCACCTTGCTATAATACGATATTGCAACACCACGGCGCGGACACAAATTATGTGGATATCCGGGTATTGTTTTAATTGATATGAATTTTTCAGGTGTACATGTATTCGTAACTGTAACCAAACAATGATCATAATATATTGTTGCATATATGGGAGAAAAATACTTAAAAAAAAATGGTTTCTTTGTCTTTATTTGGATAGAACCAGTATAAGGGCTTTTTTAAAGTGTGAATGTGGAAAAAAACAGTGTTTATTTATATATGTATGTCAACAGCTAGCATAAAGAATGATGTCTATTTTCATTGATGATGTTAGCGTGGAAAAAGCAATAAATCGAAATATCGACCACAAGTGTTATAAATGATATAATATCGTAACTTTATATAAACGTGATTAATCAAATGACAAGTTACACTATTGACCGTCATGTAATGCAATGGCCGCTTTAATGGATGTTAATTTTCTGATTTTAGTATTGCCTGAAATCTTGACGTCAGACAATGAATAAATTTAAACAAAACGTTTAATTTTGCGTGTTTGCTTTAATCAAATAATTTTTCTAGCCCTTACAAAAAAATTTCTCTTTCTGTTCACAAAAATTTTATCGTCACTAGAGATGTTTTCCGATCATTTTAATCATCTGACATTTGGAGACAATTTCCCCCATCACTGGAAAGCTCATATTACCATCTCATTAGATTATCTGCAATTGTAACATTCAAAGTTAAGCATAAAAACCGAACAATATTTGCACGATCTTGCTGATGTTAAAATTCAGTCTCAAAATTTCAGATAGAAAAAAAACTGCTGCAATACCACGAGACAGAACATGGTACATGTAACAATCGTTTAGATTTATTGCTACGGTCAACAAGTGGCAAAAGTTTAACTGAAGAGAAGTCAAAGTTTACACCCCAAGCTTACATTCTAAAACTGATCTGTGGTCGTCTAAAAGACACATTGTATACAATTGTAACCTTTTTTGTTTGATATGTATACACTGTGTAGTTGTTTTAAGGAAATAGAATGTAGGCGTGGGTTGTAAATTTCGACTTCGATTCAGTGAAAGTTTTGCCACTTGGTTGGCCTTTGCAATAATGCCGTGCAAATCTGGAACGAGATTCTCAATCATATTCAGCAAAAGTCAAACTATGAACGATGTAGAAAAATTATTCAAATCAGCGATCCAAATGGTTGCTCCTGCAGCGCACGCATCATATAGCGGATCATGGCAAGTTAACAGTTTAGGTTTATTCAGTTTATGTTTGATGCAGGGCTTATTTCTCAGTGTTAGATTTAAAGTTCAGAAGCAGTTCTAGTTTATTTATATTCCAATTTTATTTAGTTTGCATATTATGATTACTTTGCCATACTGTTTGTTCTTGTCAGCAGTTTTGTATTTTTTAGCTTAACCATTTTGTAATTTTTTTTAATTTTTTTTTTTTTGCATATGTGTGTATGTATATTGCCTTTTGTGTCATGTAAACTTGTTTGTTATGTCGGTTTAAAAGCTCATTAGTGTTTTACTTACTCCGACTTGTTTAATAATACTTTGAGTTTAGTTGAAATTTGTCTGGAAATGAAGTTTTATGGGTTTATTTTGCAGGGGCGACAATAGTTATAGTATAGTTGTCTTTATTGTGACCAGTTAACTTGCAAGTTCAACATTAAAGGTCAGAATTAACACGATGCTTGATTATTTGAAAAAAATTAAATCACCTAAAGGGGACTTTAATCGATCATCAGTTACCTATCCGCTATGCCAGTTCAAATAAATACCTGAGCAGGTAATCCTGGAATTTTCACTTCTAATTGATAATCTTTTTGTATTGCCTTTAGTTCCTGCTTTCGCTCTTGTTCGAAAGGATCATTCTGTGGCAAACATGTGTCAATATGTTGGAAAAAGTAGCGTTGATTTTCTTTTATCCATTTCATGGCAGGGAATACAGAAGTGATACCAGACGATAAATTGGTAACTTTTATCCAATCCAAGTACCAGTTACTGAATAGTCCTTTATTATCTCTCCATATTTCTATCCTCTGTACTTCAGGTATGTCCAGGGAGGAATCAAGTTTAAAGTAATCAATATGTCCTCTTTCGAAGTCATTCTTGAAGAAGTTGTCTAAGTCATATGTACCCGTTTGGTTTCCTTTGCCATACAATACAATAAATACATTGGCATCTGTCCCTGCCCCTTTCTTGTCTCCAGTCTTCACAGATAATTTATAAGTTGTCATCTTGTTAAATTAAGGTATCAGAAATGCAATTTATGCCTGGGCATCCAATTGTTGCAAGTTGTACAAGTGCGCAACAAAAAGGAAACAAATGTGTCTTGATGTCTAACGCATGAATCATGCATAAATAAAAAGGATAAACTTCTATATTTTTTTATCAACATAATAGCGGATTACTATATTTCTGATCCGGGTTTAAGAACATCCTGGTTTTGCTATGGATGAGTCAAATAATCATGTAATTGGGTTTAGCTAACTACTTAAAACTGAGTATTGTGCAATGTTGTAAAAATACCATGTATTTTGCCGAGGTTCTTTTTATTTTCGATGGCAGTTGTCGAAATTATATTTTTTAGAATGTAAGCCAACTATCAGGACAGAAGACCGAGTCGTAAATGAATATTTGGACGTCCAATTGTTCTTCATAACTTTGATAGCAGTTATTAAAAAAATCATTGCGTATTTGCTTAATAATAGGACAAGTTCACATCCGAGTTCACTTTATAAATATGAAAGGTGCAATCTATTATTTCGCTTCTGTAGTTTTTAATTGTATCATATAATGGGCTTAATCTCAATTATAATTTAAAGTAGAAATATGGAATAATAAAGACATATGGATTGTTAAAATGGGGTAATATGAAAATACATCAAATAAGTTGTTAAAGTAAAAATATAGATCCCGTTCATTACCATATTTTATCCACTAGAGATAGCCTCGCAATTAAAATTTTAAAATTTAACTATCGAGAGTGGATAGAATATGGTAATAATCGGGATAAAGTGGTGTAATCTTTTTCTCTAATGATCAATGATAAAAACCGAGAATTGTTTTCCGAAAAGATTTGGCGGGAAACAGCACGGGGCTTTATTCAACATACGTTGAATAAAGAAAATTTATCTAACGGGTCAAAACCGTTTTAAACTTGACATATCATTAGAGAAATAAAAGTAAAACTACAAATGGACAAATTTTCGACTGATAGTCTTTGAGATGCTACGTACTGTTCAAAAGATTTTTTACATAGGGTCTGTAAGTCTCGTACAAGTATAGAACTTCCAATATCAAAAATTGTACCCAGAGGTTACATTTTAATTAAACGAACATATATGACGTTTCAAACAAACAAAAATGTGAGCGTCATAATCCTAAGACGTTATGTTTTGGCGGGAAGCGTTTTCGAATTTCCTGTTTATCGCGGATTATCGTGAGTCTCATGACGAGACTTACAGACCCTATTGTCGGTACACTACAGCAGAAACAAGCTGGTTTATAAATATTACACAAGATCGGATCTTAATTAGTCATAAAATGACTGTTTAACATTAAGACCTACGGTTAAAAGAACCCAGTCTGATTTTGATATTCTGTTCCAAGATATTCTGTTCCAACGTTAATGTTCGCCTATTTTCCTGACCTCCGTACACCTTCACCAAACCGTTAATTTTATATGTTGTTGGCTGTGAATAGAGAGTTTGATAATCCTTATTCGTGCAAATGTGTTTCTCAAAACTATTTCCCGAACGCTGGTATATTTCCCTGCGTTACTGCCCACCCATTGTAGCATACACAGTTCAGCACGTATTACTGTTGTGTATAGTGAACGTGTTGGCTACACCCCAGAAAATTTGTTAGTTTAGAGAGTGTTGGAACGGGTACTAATTCTGGATATCTCACACCTTATCGTCCCATATAATCAACAGGCTTTAGTTTAGATTTAAGGTTGTCTCCGACTTCAAAGAGATCTACCTGCACGGGAAGCATGAAGGGTCGTGACTGGTAACGATCGACCATTTAAATGTCTTGCAGGAAATTGCTCTTAGAATTATTCAGAACAATATCACGGATGGCTATGTCGTGCAGATCGTACTTGAGAACAAGAGATACTCTGTCATTCTGTGATTTATTTATTTATTTATTTATTTTTTTTTTTTTTTGACGTAAAATCTGTTGTCCACTTCGTTAACATAAGGAATCGATTTTTAAGAATAGCATTCTTGTAAGTTTGAGGATGAGAACAGTTGTTATTAAGTTACAATGTGCACCTGTGGGTTTGTAGAAGATCCAAGTTTCGATGCCGTTGTCGGCACCCTCTAGGGAATGTCTAAACGCCAATTTGGATTCGCCTAAAATATATTCAATGGCAGAATGGTACATTCATTGTGTCTCTAGAGTTCCTGATCAGTGTTACAAGAAGCAACGAAAATGTTATCTCTGTATCATTTGTAAAGATCAGAAGCGGATCCCTACTTTTGTGAACACTTATCCCTCCAGGTATCAGGCAAAATAGAATGCAAAACTAAGAATCCTTTTATACCTTTAACCATTCAAACTCTTTGATCGTAAAAAGTCTCTATTAAACTGAAACATGATGAAGCTGCAAACTCATACAGTCAATCTCAAAATTATCCCTGTCCAAAAATTGTTTCCGCCAAGATAGCATCATTATTGGTAAGATCGCCAAGATATTGTAGCATCATTATTAGTAAGGTACGCTGATAAAAAAGGCAGTCCGTCGAATATGAAATCTGGAAATGTTCAAGGCATGGGTCAAATTAAACAATCATGCAACAAGCTAGAAATTATTTGAGGATAGCCACAAGCTGATAAAATAGGTCTTCCTGTGTTATCGAGTTTATAAATTTTGGGCGATATAAAAAAAATTTCTGGGTTCAGGGAAAATCAAGCGCTTAGCCTCAGTCGGAAAATTTCTAACTCAATGGCATTAGACATTTAAAAATCTTTGAACAGTCTTTGATTCTGTTTTGTATTGTTGTTGTCCAATGTTTGGTAGAACTGGCCCTCAGACAATTTAAATACTGCTTCTTGAACACAGCAGTTTACATCCCAGGCAACAACCACATCAACTTTATCAACAGGTTAAACGACAACCTCCTGATTGATTTTTAGTGGAGAGGCTAATTGCTCGTCGGGATTTTTTTTAATGGGTTGGGTTCGGAACGGGGGTGCTGGCTTATCACATTTGGTAATTTTTGACCAAGCCAGAAACCAGGAAAACTTCGAAATGAAGGTGGATGGACTATGGTCGAATTTTTGAAATAATTGAAATAATGAAGCCGAATATAGCTGAAGACATTCATCCTTCTTGGTATCTTTAGCTACAAGATAGGCTTTAAGATGGAGATAATGAAAAAAGACTATTTCAAAATGATTTTGAAACTGGCCAACAGTATATATACGTTTTATATAATTTCTCTTATGAAGAAAGAACAATTCATACGTAAGGCCGTGATTGTCTGGTACAATCTTGAAATTTTGTCATAAGCTTTGTATAGTCATTCCATGTTGTAGGTTGTATTTTAATTTCAACATGTTAATTACTGCATTCTGTTTGTTTCTCTGTTTCTTAAGGACACTTGTATTGTGTCCACACTTGTTCTGTTCTCACGCTTGTATGTGTCCACACACAATTGATTAATGAGCGGGGGTAAAACTGGCTGTCATTCGTTGTCAGCTCTTGTGTTTACTAATGATTCATAGTTACTCTACGTCCTACCCCCCCCCCCCCCCCCCCCACACACACACACACACACACATGATGTTTACATTATTTTATTCGCTTAAAAAGCCTTCTTTTACATGTATACAAAGTTAAGTACGTAGTGAATTGGAAAACAAGCGATATCGCATTTATAAATTCTCCTGCCCTCCCCCTTTCCCACTTCCGAACCCTATCCTTTTTTAAAGTCTGCTTACAACTCCTCTTCTAAACAAAAATGTCAACACGAGCATAAAAAGCACGCACTGATCATCCACATTATTCGTCCGGGTATTTGATACTTGATAAATGAACCACTTAAATTTTGTTTACGATTCACGTTCATTTTCACTAAAAATGAATTGTATAAAAAGGCACTGAAAGCTTATTTTAAACTTTGTAAAGATTTTATATCTGCACATCCTAGTGTTAAAACAAGCATGCATGTTTTTGACCACACCATAAAGCCAATTTTGCTATATGGTAGTGACATTTGGGGAATGGTCAATATATTTTCTACAAAATGCAAAAGAGATAATGCATCCTTGGACAAAATTTACTCTGGCCTTCCTTGTGAAAAATTGCATATTAATGCAAATTTATACTTGGGGTTCACAAGAACACCACAAATGTTGCAGTACTATCGGAACTAGGCCGATTTCAAATCCATTTTAATATAATTAAGGGAATGCTTTTGTTTTGGTACAGATTAGAGAATCTAAATGACCAATTACCTTTACTGAAAGCAGCATACATGCAATCCAGGACACTGCATCATTCCAATCAAATATCATGGTATGGTTCCTTGGACTACCTTCTTAGACTATTGGAAACCGAAGGAACAAGTAAAATATCCTGTAGTCAGTCTTTCGGTAGATTCAAAAGAAACATAAGATCTTGTTTATCTTCACTTTTTATTAAAGAATGGAAAACTCAGCTTGAAATATTATCTGACAGTAAGCTAAAAATTTATTGTATGTATAAAACTAATTTTGGTTTTGAAAATTATTTAACTGTTGTAAACAGTTTTGAATTGAGGAGGAAATTTACAAGACTGCGTACATCCTCACACAGGTTACGAGTGGAGATAGGTAGATACCAGGGTACTCCCCGACAAGAAAGGCTTTGTACTAAATGCAATTCAAATAGTATAGAAGACGACATTCATTTTCTTCTTAATTGTCCGAAATTCGAAGAAGACCGTAACATCATGCTCTCTGGGATTTCGGACAAAAATAGAAATTTTAACAATCTAAATGATAAAGACAAAATCATATGGATATTCAGCATAGAAGATTCAGAATTGCTTAAACTTGTATGTAATTTTATCCTCAAGCATCTTCCATAATTTCCACTTATTGTCCATTTTGTTCAAATAACTTTATATGTTCCTTGGTAGATTGTGTCAATATTAGTAGGCATCGTCCCCTGGTGTCAACTGCACAGTGGCCATCTATAATGTTGTCTGCTGTGCTCTTGACACGGGCGACACATCTGCCATCTTATCTAGTCCTCTAGGCATCGTCCCCTGGTGTCCCTTGCATTCAGACTATCCAAGTATGCTGGTCTGATTGCTCTGGGCACAGGCAGGACTAGTGGAACCATGTATCATTTCAAAGTTTTAATTCAATAATATTAAATAACATAAAAATCATATACTTGAAACACCTAATTGTATTTTATATGTTGCAACAATTTTGTATTTTTCTGAATCATCTAATGGCACCGACCCTGGTGTCTGCTGCACAGAAGGTACCAATTCATGCTATCTGCTGTGCTGGTGACACGGGATAGGTATAACTTTATTAAGTCTTATTCTCTTTTAACTACATGTATGTTGTTGAATTTATAGAATTGCCATTGCAACTTGTTGAATGATATATATATTTGACCACACTCGCTTCAACAAATTACAATATTCACAATTTTATTACAATTTAGTTTGTTGTGTCTAATCATATATGTTTGTACTGTTATATGCCTCCATGGGCCAGTGATTTGTTTAATAAATATTACTTACTTACTTACTTACTGTACGATTAAGCAGTATTACTCCATGAAGCTTTGATTTTATAATCTATATAAGTTCAATCTATGGAACAAATTATAACAAACTTAAAGAATATAATGTAAAACTATATAACAATTTATTTCAAGCATATACCGAATTCATATCATAATGTAAAATATGACATATTTCATTACTAATATATAATCTAAATACTGATAGCATGAGGTACATGTATTATACTGGGTTGAAGCCATAAGCATGGGTATTCCCTCTTACTGTTACAATCGTCAATAGTTTTTTCAACATTTCGTAACTGCTGTCGAAATTTACCAAAGAAAAACAAATGACCTCAGGAAATGATATATGATCAGCTTTTGCTGCCCCGGCATCAATGCTATATTCAATAGTAAGACAAATATTTCAACAGAACTGAATATGAAGCAAGTAAAAATGTGGTAACCACAGAGTTAGACCATATAAAAAGTCACACTTACTGTCACGTATGGGCATACCGCATTGTTTAGGGCCTCGTTGTGACTTCAAGATGAAGAACACTAAAAGTGTTATTCCATTACTTGGTTTAATCATGTTTTGTAAAGACTTTGTCTCAGGTGTATTTACTCCATATTCTTTCATTGTTTGCAATATCTTACTTTATTTTTTAAGAAGTGTCTTCCCATGCATATAGAGTGACCAATCTGCTTTTTGGTTTCCTTTAGATTCCGTTACTTTACTTTAAACATATTTATTCAGCAAAATAATACACGACATGTAATAACAAATAATAAATGACACATAATAAGATTCGGAGACAAGCTAAACATAGCTTATATTAATCCGTCTCCTTGAAAATCAGACATT